>QXTE01000046.1:10973898-11114371 GCA_003942145.1 Platysternon megacephalum
CCCCCCCCCCCCCCCCCCAATATCTTCCCCAGCCCCTCATTGCCCCCCTCTCTTCCCCGGACACTCATTGCCCCCCTCCCCCTTTATCCTGTGACTGGTATTATCATTTGCTAAAGCACACGGGCAGCAGCGTGTTTACCTCGACCCGCAGCTCCCGGGCCCCGTCTAGGACTGAATAGCCACCACATCAAGCGAGGCGAGGCGGAAGCGGGAGAGGCTGAGGCGTGGGGCAGGCATGCTTGCAGCTTTTAACACCCCCCCGAGCCGGGCTTTTGAATAACCTCGTTGGCGATTCCGCAGCTCCCCTCCCAAACCCAGTCCCTGCTGTGAAGGGCTGACACTCCACAAACAAGGGAGCTCCAGGGCAAGTGAACAGGGGTGTAACGCGAAGAGCCCGGTCCTTAATGCTGACAGAGGCTGCTCTAGCTATAGGCAAGCTAGGCAGCTGCCTGAGGCTGCAGGTTTGGCCCCGCACCCCTCTCTCTCATGATGGAGAGGTGGCTGGGTCAGATTTGGGTGGCCTTGTAACCCCATGCACCAGGTCACAATGCCACTCCCTCAAATGTGGCCCGGCTGCTCCTCCATCATGACAGAGGGAGGGCAAATAATAATAATATATAGAGAGGTATACCTATCTCATAGAGCTGGAAGGGACCCTGAAAGGTCATTGAGTCCAGCCCCCTGCCTTCACTAGCAGGACCAAGTACTGATTTTGCCCCAGATTCATAAGTGGCCACCTCAAGGATTCAAACTCACAACCCTGGGTTTAGCAGGCCAATGCTCAAAACCACTGAGCTATCCCGCCCCCCCAAATCTCCTGTCCTCTTGTGAGGAGGAGCGGCTGCAAACTGAAGTTTTGCCTAGGATGGCAGATTGTCTTGTGCAGCCTCTGTCTGATGGAGATTAAGGTGTGCTCCCCCTTAGCTCACATGATTTATTCCTCTCACCCAAAGTGATAACAAGCAACCCAAATGCTGCTGCTCCCCAGGATCAGGCCCTAAGTGCTTCCAGAGATAGAAACCCCCCACCCCAGAGATTTGCCTGAGCTGAAGTTTAATCTATGTGCTCAGTTGGACATTAATGGTAAATTCTATGGTGATGGACTATAGACTTTTTAATAGTTTTGACATTTTAATGTTTAAGCATTTTTTTATTTATTGAAATTTTCACAATTGCAGAAAATGTGGGGGGGAGGCATCAGATATTAATTATTTAATGATAGTAGGCACTGAGATTCAAAAAGTAAAATCTTTATAACCGTTAAAACACAAATTGTCAACATCACATGCCAAAATATACAAAGTAGATATCTTTAAATCAAACTCTGATTAAAGTTATCAAGCAGGATTTTTCTTACATTGCCTATTCTTTACATTTCAATTAGCAATTTTATTTTGTGTGTGGATGGTGAAATTGACCTTTACCAATAAAAATGTAATCTTTGCAAGCCTAACTATAGAAAAGCCATGCAGAGTTAGATCAGTTGTTCAGGCAGCTTAGGCCCCCCCATTTAAGTTTTGTATGAAAAAAGCTTCACAAAACCACAGCACTGATGCATGTTCCATTCGTAACTCTTATCCAATAAGCCACGAGAAATCTGACCATAGGTACTGAAGGTCCTACAGCTGAAGTGGAGCTGGGACTGCAATTCCACAGGCATCTCTCCCCACAGTGCCAACAGATCCAGCAATTCAGGTGTGCTCCAAGTGGGAGAGCATTTGCTGCATGGAGCCCCCATGGTTAACTGGGAAGATGCATTGAGCTGTCCATGGGGAGCAAATAGGAAGTGGAATTTCATACAATTCTTTGGCCTTAAAAGGGGGAAGGGTGGATACCTGTGTACCTGGGGGCAGCACAGCAGAGTTCAAACTGCTGACCAGAGTGGTCAGTATGGGCATTGTGGGACACCTCATGGAGGCCAATTATAGCAACATAACCAAAGGCGGTGTCTACACTGACACTTAGTTGATATAACTCTGCCTCAAAAAGCTCTATGCCTCTCATCGAGGTGGTTTTAATTTGTCGGCAAAGCAGGAGAGTTTTGTTGGCAGAAGGAGCATTGCAGTATGTACACCGCCACTGTTTTGTCGACGAAAGCTGACTTTTGTCGACAAAACTGTGTCATGTAGACAAGGCCTAAGGCTCCTTAAATAATAATAGCAGGGCCTGCAGAGAAACAAGTCTAGCAAGAGCTGTCTCAGGACACACGCTCAACCTAATTTCTGGTGCAAGTCAGCCAGGGCCCCTTCGATGAGAACACCATAAATACCATTCCCCAACTTTGAACATGGCCACTCTTATCCTCAATGTACTTGCTGACTGGAGTTTGGGTAGTCAAGAGTGGCAAGATTAATTGATTTTAGTGGTAGCTGGTCACAAGCGGAGCCTTTTGGCTTTGTCAACTTTGCTCCCTATATTGAAAGTCATAGTCCTTTATTCTTACTCTGTACATTTGTGAGGGGGTAGTCAAGATTTGAAGGGTGAACCACAGCTCTAATACTGGACAATTAAGGACAAACGGATTTTATGAGATAGTTTTGCTAAATACTGAGCCACATGGGGGAAGACCAGCTTGAACAGAATGTACCCAGGGATCAGTTGGTACTTTAACATTAGTCTATGAGAGGGAGGGGTTGTAATGCTCTCGCATTTCTTCATAACATGTCAGTCTACAAAACTTTATCAAGCTGACAAATGTGAGGCATAATTTCTGAGTGTCTCTGTCAAATCTTCCATGCACTAAGGATCCATCTAAATAATGAGAAAGTGACTCACTGCTGTAATGACCACTAACAGGACCAGCCCACACACACCCCTGCCCATGCTGAAAATGACTACTAGCATAGATAGGACCAAAATGTTAACAGCATTACAAAAAGCATGTTCAACATCACCTGACGGGCCCCTAACAGATTCTTTGTACCCATGCTGCAACTGGTCTGCGAAGCCACAACCCTTTAAATCCCTCTTAAAGACCTACTTCTTCTGAGACACATACAAGAACCTAGCTGACTAATTAATCTATTTATTTATCTAAAGCGAGCAGCTTAGACATATGTGGAGTGATGGGTGGGAGGAAAGCAAGAGAGAGGAGCCTACCATGTTTAATTTTAGTTACACGTTTGTTTAGGATTTTTAATAAGCAGTGGACTTATTACCATATGAACACTTTGCTCATATGTTGTATCCCTAGCTGCTTTTGTGGTTTTAGGGAGTATGCTTTGCAGGGTAGGGGCTGTCCAACTCGTCCTCAATTTGGAAAGCACACAGCACTAACTAAAATAAAAGTCCACACAGCAAAACTGTTTAATGTAAATTAAGGGAGGTGTGGTAGGTGCACATAGACAATGCTTGTCTCTAATATGGCATTTTCCTATTGTCAATGGACTAAGTGAAGCAGAACAGCACTACCTTTGCCAACAGCCTCAAAGTTAATTCCCAACATTCCCCCCACACCATTGATTGTGTTTTTTGGTTAAAATAGTTTCTTTAGGCTTGTAGTTCAACTTTCTGGCTGTTCATATATAGTCACATGCTGATATTTTGGCCAGTAAACCAAAATATGAAACTCTGGAATATGACTGTCCTAATAGTAAAGAAACAGACATCACTACTTTTTAAAATTTGATTTTCTATCAAAGCCCAGAGGTAGACTGGGCAGCAAGGTAACTGAATTAAACTTTCACTGCAAAGAAGTGGAGACTACCAATGTTTCTTGTAGAGACAGAGGGTTAGTAGAAGAGGGGCCTGTGAATCAGGCTGGGATCTGGCTTAGCCTCAGTAGTTAAAAGGCTCCCCACAACACTTCTGCCTCAACTCCATTTTGCACCTAGGTGGCCCAGTTAGGGGAACTGAAGCAGAAGGAGCCCTTGAAGTAGAGAGATATCAGCAGACAGAGACTAGGCTGTATCCCCCAATCACATTGTGTTAGGCCTTGTCTATACTACAAAGTTTTGTTGGCAAAAGCTGCCTTTTGCCGACAAAACAGGGGAGGTGTACACACTACAAAGCTACTTTTAGCAGCAAAACTCTGCTGTTTTGCCGACAAAATAAGTCCACCTCAACAGAAGCATGATGCTTTTTGCGGCAAAGTTAAAGCAACAAAGCTTCAGTGTAGACACTGCTGTTTGTTTTGTTGACATAACTGGCTTCCACCCTATTCCGGCTCCTCTTGGATATATTATTACGTTTTTGGTTGCACTTTTCCCCTCACCTGTTCATCTACGCACTCCCTATCTGTGGCCCCACAAAGTCGCAGGACCTCCTTGTCAACCTCCTCCTAGCCCTTGCCAAAATGGCCATCTACAGAACCAGGGAGAGGAGGTTGGCCAATGGGGTTTCCTGCGACTGTGGGGCCTATTTCCACTCCTCAGTACGTTCACCCATCCGGGCAGAGTTCCTCTGGGCGGTGTCTGCTGGCTCCCTTGACACCCTCGAGGAGCAGTGGGCGCTGTCTGGGGTTCTCTGCTCAGTGTCCCCGTCAGGTTCCCTTCGTTTAGCCCTGTGACCTCACTCCCGTTCCTGTTATCTCCTTAGTTGTCCCCCGCAATTATTTGGAACCCCGGACCTGTGGATCCTCCCCTTAGGCTGGGGGGAGGTCCTTTAGCAGTGGGCGGGCTTTCGCCCACCCAATTCCTGGATCCCAACAGGACTAGTATTCCACAGAACCTGCCATGACCACTCTGCTCACTGTTTTGATCTCTGCTGCCCGGCAGGCATACGCCCCTCCCCTCTCAAAGCTCCAGGAAGTATCTAACAGCTGAGCATGCTGCACCCTTTTGGGAACAAAGAGCAAATCATTAATGTGGAATGCTCCTCTTCTGCCCTGCACTAGGAACACAGCAGCAGGCAGACTGCTGCTGCAGGTACAGGACTGCTGTGCTGCTTTGACAGAGGGTATGTCTACACTGGAAACTTCAAAGTGCTGCCATGGGAACATTCCCGTGGCAGTGCTTTGAAGTGCGAGTGTGGTCACGTGCTAGAGAGAGCTCTCCCAGCACTCCTAGTAATCCACCTCCACCAGGGGATTAGCTCCAAGCGCAGCTCCCAGCACTCGGAGCCTGGCTACACTAGCGCTTTAAAAAGCTCAGACTTGCTGCGCTCAAGGGGGTGATTTTTCACACCCCTGAGCCAGCAAGTTAGAGCACTATAAAATGTAAGTGTAGACAAGCCCATATTCTTCAGCAGGGAGAGCTCACAGAGCTGCTCAGGCGGCTGTGGGAGAACTTGGAGGGAATCATAGAACCCTAGGCAGGCAGAGTGGGCTGCTTCAGGAGAGACTGCTGTGCCAAGCAGAGCCGGGGGCTGATGTGGGGGGTGTCCCCTTTCCCCTGCCTCAGGATAGGTCAGTCAGCCTGCTGTCTCCCCCGCCCCACACACACTTCAGTTGAAAAAGCAGCTGCCAATCTACTAGAATGCCCCTGGAACAATGGGATTGAGAAACCATCATATGATGCAGTACCTGCCTCATCAGCAGTGTTTTAAGAATCACTCTAAAGCCTTGGATACATCATGTCATTATTAGACCACACTTATTAAAAAACAAGCTAACAAGCATGTGTGAAAGTCAGGCTATATGGAGATAAGGCTTTAGAAACATCTCAACTCTGGCCCCTTATGCCTGGGAACCAGTCATCTATATTAGGATGCACTGTCCAAAATATACTTAGACTCAGCATGGATTCACCAAGGGCAAGTCATGCCTGACTAACCTAATTGCCTTCTATGAGGAGATAACTGGGTCTGTGGATGAGGGGAAAGCTGTGGATGTGTTATTCCTTGACTTAGGCAAAGCTTTTGATACAGTCTCCCACAGTATTCTTGCCGGCAAGTTAAAGAAGTATGGGCTGGATGAATGGACTATAAGGTGGGTAGAAAGCTGGCTAGATCGTCGGGCTCAACGGGTAGTGATCAACGGCTCCATGTCTAGCTGGCAGCCGGTTTCAAGTGGAGTGCTCCAAGGGTCGGTCCTGGGGCCGGTTTTGTTAAATATCTTCATTTATGATCTGGAGGATGGCGTGGACTGCACTCTCAGCAAATTTGCAGATGACACTAAACTGGGAGGAGTGGTAGATACGCTGGAGGGTAGGGATAGGATACAGAGGGACCTAGACAAATTAGAGGATTGGGCCAAAAGAAACCTGATGAGGTTCAACAAGGACAAGTGCAGAGTCCTGCACTTAGNGGTCGGTCCTGGGGCCGGTTTTGTTCAATATCTTCATTAATGATCTGGAGGATGGCGTGGACTGCACTCTCAGCAAATTTGCAGATGACACTAAACTGGGAGGAGTGGTAGATACGCTGGAGGGTAGGGATAGGATACAGAGGGACCTAGACAAATTAGAGGATTGGGCCAAAAGAAACCTGATGAGGTTCAACAAGGACAAGTGCAGAGTCCTGCACTTAGGACGGAAGAATCCCATGCACTGTTACAGACTAGGGACCGAGTGGCTAGGCAGCAGTTCTGCAGAAAAGGACCTAGGGGTTACGGTGGACGAGAAGCTGGATATGAGTCAACAGTGTGCCCTTGTTGCCAAGAAGGCTAACGGCATTTTGGGCTGTATAAGTAGGGGCATTGCCAGCAGATCGAGGGACGTGATCGTTCCCCTCTATTCGACATTGGTGAGGCCTCACCTGGAGTACTGTGTCCAGTTTTGGGCCCCACACTACAAGAAGGATGTGGAAAAATTGGAAAGAGTCCAGCGGAGGGCAACAAAAATGATTAGGGGGCTGGAGCACATGAGTTATGAGGAGAGGCTGAGGGAACTGGGATTGTTTAGTCTGCAGAAGAGAAGAATGAGGGGGGATTTGATAGCTGCTTTCAACTACCTGAAAGGGGGTTCCAAAGAGGATGGATCTAGACTGTTCACAGTGGTACCAGATGACAGAACAAGGAGTAATGGTCTCAAGTTGCAGTGGGGGAGGTTTAGATTGGATATTAGGAAAAACTTTTTCACTAGGAGGGTGGTGAAGCACTGGAATGGGTTACCTAGGGAGGTGGTGGAATCTCCTTCCTTAGAGGTTTTTAAGATCAAGCTTGACAAAGCCCTGGTTGTGATGATTTAGTTGGGATTAGGTCCCTTCCAACCCTGATATTCTATGATTCATATCATCACATCTTCAGGGCAGAGACTGCCTATCACTACAGATCTGTAAAATGCCAGTACGATGATCCTGATCTTGACACGAGTCTCTAAGTGCTCCCATGACACAAATAATGGGATAATATGTAGCATTTTCTAATAGTGCATATTTTTAGGGTGGGCACACGAGTTAAACTGGTCTTACTGACTCATATCTATGAAACTGTTTGGTAACTGCATACAGAGGAATAAGAGGCCAACTTAACAGGAAGAATTACAGGTGGCTACAGTCAAGGTAGATTTGTTGAGTAAATATGGAAGTGGATATACAGAGGTGTGTATCAGCAAATATTAACTATATCACTGCAATGTGAACTGGAGCAAAATTCCTAATTCCAACAATGCAGTATTCCTATTGGTCTTGTTCTATTTACTGTATTTAATGTACCTTTCTTGTTCTTTTCTCCTCCCAAGTTTTAGTAGTCAATATCCTGACCATTCATTGTACATGAGTTGAGGCCCAACCAGCATAACCAGGAGCAGAATAAGTTAAGTAGCTCTTAAAAAATTCTCTTTATTACTACAAACTAGTTAGTATGTGGTCACTGCACCAGTGCTGACTTATTCAATTTATAATTCACTACAGAAAATAAACATAAGAAAAAGATTCATGTGAAGCAATTTGCATGTACTGTAGTACAGCAGAAGCCCAGGAAGATGGACAACCTTGACAGTGCAGTGGAAAAAACCCATAATTGAAAATAATCATTAAGTTTACATTCAGTTAGCCATAGGAATGAAGAGTATTCCATGAAGATAGAGTAAATTAATACTGAAGCATAATTTGTGATTCCTGCCATAAGATTTAGTTACGGTGCCACAGAAGATAGAGCTTGATTATGATCTCGGTGCCTCAGTTTCCCCATCAGAAAAGTGGGAATACAGTGAATACTAAGTGATGTTAAAGAAATGAGATGAAATTTTAAAGCAGGGTTTGAAAAATTTACCAGATACCAACTAGTCAAAAGATTAAACTCACTAGACAGAGTCCAAAATAAAAAGACAGGAGGAAGCTCACTGGCCAACTTAATGACCTAGTGAAAAGCCCCTTCCCAACTTGCTGCCTACCATGGTGTTGTCCCTTTACCCTACTCAAGGGCTCCATCTTTTATGTCAGCCGCTTGCTAGTAGGTGTCCGACTGTTTTCAAGCCTCCTCCCCATACATTCCCCCTGCAAAAGAAGGAGCATTCTCTCTACCAGCCCCTAACCTTAAAGTTGTTCTACTAGCCAAGGGGTAGGCAACCTGCGGCACGCGAGCTGATTTTCAGTGGCACTCACACTGCCCGGATCCTGCCCACCGGTCCGGGGGGCTCTGCATTTTAATTTAATTGTAAATGAAGCTTCTTAAACATTTTAAAAACCTTATTTACTTTCCATACAACCATATTTTAGTTATATATTATAGACTTGTAGAAAGAGACCTTCTAAAAATGTTAAAATGTATTACTGGCAGGCGAAGCCTTAAATTAGAATGAATAAATGAAGACTCGGCACACCACTTCTGAAAGGTTGCCGACCCCTGTACTAGTCTATCCTCCACCTTCCTTCCTATTCTGAATTTCCCTCTCCAGTAATTTCTTTTGCTGCCGCTCAGGATTTTTCCAAGTAGCAGGGTTAAAGTGACATAGTTCTTGTCAGTTCCACTGCTACATATGGGATGGGATTCTGAATAGCAACAGTAAAAGCTACCAAAATTCTGCTCTTATTCCAGACCACTGCTGTTTGAAAAAGCTCTGAGCACTGAACCATATGCAGATTCATGAAGCTAACAGCAATAAGATGAAATGATCTATTCACATCCTTGGGAGGGTGTTGCAGAGGTGGAAATAAGATCTTTAAAGCTTGACTAGACAAAGCAGGTGGTAAGTTTAGATACAGAAGCAAAGTGGTGGAGATGAAGATACTTTAAACAGGTATTATCCTCCATTAGTTTTCAAGACAAGATGCTTCAATCTGGGCAGAATCCTGGGTGAAGTCATAGCTCTAGGACTCCTCAAATGCCTTTTCCTGAGCCAGTCCACGTAGAAATCTAAAGTGCCAGCTTCTCCTGGAAAAAGGCCACTGGCAAGTTACAAAATCCAGGAAAGCAGCAAGCACAATCACCCCCCCCCGGCAAAACCCTTCTCCCTACAGCCAATACTGCTCCACAGGTATCACCTTAGGCCACTGACACCGCATACCCCCCCGTGCAGGATCACTGCCTGTGCAGTTTCCTCAGGGGCAACTATCGCCTTGACAGCAACGTGGGTGTAGCTGGAGGCAGCGCTGCGTAAATTGCCCCCTCAAAAGCGCACCTGAGCATTTATATCTACAGATACAGCACTTGACCCCCGGGTACCTCACCGCCTCTCCCTTGCAAGCTCCCACACCTGACCCTGGGTGAAGCAAGCCCGTTGCCTACCTAGGGACAGGAGATGCCCCAGGGCGCAGCCCCCACCCTTCTCCTCCCAAGCAACCAGCCTTCTCCCTACGAATCGCCTCTTTGCCCATTAGAGGCAGCCAGCCGGCTCCTGCCACCACCTCCGAGCCCCACCCCCACCCCGGGGACAGGCGCGACAGCAGCGCGCGCTCCCAGCATCTCCGCCAGCGGCGGCAGCCTGAACAGTAGCGGTAGCGAAGGCCCCCCCCCCGCTGTCTATGGGGCTGCCTGAAAAACAACACAAACGAGGACCCCAGCTATCCATCAAGCAGCCTATCATAGACCTTCGAAGACCCAAGGTGCCTGTGGCGGTGCCTGAATAATAATTCCACTGAGGACTCCAGCCGCCTGTACAACCACAGCACACGCACTAAGCAAGGATCCGCACGATCATTCCTGATCCCGGAGTAACAAAGCCACCGACAACCCTCAGCGCCCTTCCAGCTGCTTTAAATAGAGCTTTTCTCAGGACCCCGACTGTCTACCATGCAGCCTGAACAATAATTGCCTGAGGACCTCGAGTGCCTAGTACAGTGCCTGCGCAGCGAGTGAGCCCGCTGCCGCTGAGGACCCCGGCTGCCTTTGCGCTGCCTGCACAATAACACTGCTCAGCGAGCCTCAGGTAGAAGTTCTAAACAAAATTCCGCCCGGCGAGCGGCGGGGAGCCCGGCGGCAGCAGGGAGACCCGGCCTGAGGGAGCGGGGAGCCCTGCCGCGCTCGCTATGGATCAGTGTGTGACGGTGGAGCGGGAGCTGGAGAAGGTGCTGCAGAAGTTCTCGGGCTACGGGCAGCTCTGCGAGCGGAGCCTGGAGGAGCTGATCCAGTACGCGAGGGGGCTGCGCCGCGAGATCCTGCAGAGCGAGAGTACGTGCGGCGCGCCGGGCCCGGGGCTCGGGCAGTGGGGGGAGCTACCCCTCAGCCCCGCCAGAGAGCGCCCCCCCCCCCCCCGATCCCGGTTCTCCTCAGCCCTCCCCAGGCTCCCCCGATCCCGGTTCTCCCCAGGCTCCCGCCCCCCGATCCCGGTTCTCCTCAGCCCTCCCCAGGCTCCCCCGATCCCGATTCTCTTCGGCCCCTAAATTCTGTCCGAGCGTCCCCCGTCCCCCATATGCCCCCCTCCCCGATCCCGGCTTCGCGGCCACTCACCCCCAGCCTGTCCCTGCCACTTTGGAAGGGCCCATGGCTTTTTCAGATGCTGTGATTTTTAAGCACTTAGGGAAAATGAAATAGAGATTTCATAAACAGAGTGTAAAAGGGGGAAAATTCCCAGCCAGTCAAAACATGTAAAAGTTAAAGGAAAGTGTTTTTAGACAAACTTCCTTCTTTCCTTTTCTTCCTTTCTCATGCCTATACAGTTTTCGTAAAGGGAAACAAGCCTTTGTTTACAGTTTCTGAGATGGTATTAAACGCCCTTGTAGGGGGAAACGTGAGTCACAGCAATTTAGTGAAGAGGTTACAACCATGTTTAAATTTAGACCCTGTCCACACCTTATAGTTAACAATATGTTAACAAGAGCATTTGAGCACCATTGTTGCTAGTAGTAGTGTGGGGTTCTAGCAGGGTTTTCCTGACCTGCTAGGACAGGGAGACAAGGTGGGTGAGGTAATATCTTTTATTAGACCAACTTCTGCATACTGCAAGGACAGGGGCATTTTTCTGTTTCCCTGACCAGTTGAAAGAAGCAATCCTTCTTCATGCTCATTTAGGGAAACTGCAGATCTCTGCTACCCTCTGAACTTAAACACCTTTTTTGCTACCGTGGTTCTAACCATAGCATAAACAGATGGAGGAGGTTAGCACTTCTGGTTGTGAGGTGTTGAGTTGGGACAGGCATTGGTCCATTTTGGGTATGCCTACTTATTCTTTAATGAGTAGAAACATTTATTCCTGGTTAGGAGATTCTGCTGTGTCATCTTTATATTGGTCAATATGTTGATATCTTTATTCCTTTGCATTGAGTAATAATGGGATTAGTCACTGCTATTGAAAGAGCAGTCATAAAAGCCAGGCTGGGTGACATAAACAACAGGTTTATTGGATTTTCTGGGCTAGATTTAATGGGGCTTCAGATGAAGATAAACATAGCCCCCTAAGTATTATATTTGCAAATAATATTTAGTACTTTCAGAGTGTCACACACCATAGCAGCTCTTTATAAACATGAACCATGTAAACATTGCAAAATCCCTGAGAGGTAAGTAACTCAGTATTTATACATGTAATGGGAGGGAGTGGTGAGACAAATCATGTGATTTACCCAGTGCCATAGAGGAAGTGAGTGATAGATATGGGATAATCTGGGTGTTCATGACTCCCAGTCCTGTATTTACTGTCGTGTCCTCGAGAATCCACTTTTGTTTAGTTCCAAGAGTTGTATTTGTTCTAGTCCTGTGCAAATGCAGCTGCATAACTTTACTTGCATTGATGTCAGTGGGATTACTCATGTGAGTAAAGTTAGATGTTGGCAGGATCAGGGCTGTTATTTATATATGGCAGTTTGCAGAGAGACTATAGAGGCAGGCCCTGTTCTGATGATCTTACAATTTAGGTATTTGTAGAAGTCCAGTCCAATATAGGCAGTAGCGTCTTCATTCTGTGAGAAGTTCTTGAACAGCTGTTAATCCTCTGCCAAAACTTGTTCCAGCTGCACATTTTTTCAAGGGTTGGTGGATCAGAAATTCCTAGTGGCATTATCTACCAGAAATTAATTCTGTAGAGAATCTTCCTCTTTGGAAGCATGTTTTTAATAGTCCCTCATATTTTTTTCAAGTTGTCCAGGCAGGTAAAAATTAAATTAAATCTGTTCCTTCTGCACCCTCTTTTATCGGTCCACAATTCAAAGACATTTTTTCTCGTACAAAACGGTTTGACTAAGTGGCCAGCACTTTGTATGTTTATTTATTATTTAGCGTGTGCATAGTCGTCTAGCCAAGCGATGGCATCTTCAGTGGTGTGATGCCGTTCTTCTAGACCGCCACTGAACCTAGTCAGCAGGCATTCATCGACAATGTGCGTCATCGGCTGTGTTATGCCGCAGCTGCACAAAGGGCTGTTACGAAGGCCCCAGTGATACTGGTTGGCTGCACAGAGACCGTGCCCGGTCCGGAACCTATCCAACCATTGGTGCCAGGGCAGGTCAAAACCAGGCGGGCAAATTGTGGGGTCGGTAACGAGGGACTGGTTGGGGATGATAACAGATATCCATTCCTCTCGTCAGAGTGTTACCGCCCTAACATCCTGGCGTGGCAGATGAGACCATAATGGGCGACGTGACGGCAGACGTGCAGCTGGTGGTTTAAAAAGGTGGTTGTGCAGCAGCAGGCTTGAGTTGGCACATACTTTCTCCAGTAACCGGCCAGTGGCAACCTCTCGTTTGATATGAGGAGGAGCGATATTGCTCAGAACTGGGAGCCATGGGAGTGGAGTCGGACGCGTAGTGGCAGAGATGATACGCATGGCGGCATGTAATTGCATATCCACCAGTTTGGTGTGTGACGATTGACTCCAAACTAGTGCGCAGCACTCTGTCACCGAATTCGAGGTGGCAAGAGCTGACGTCCACAAAGTTGGAGCACAAGCACCCCATGACGAACCTGACAGTTTGCTAAGAAGATTGTTGCGCCTCTTAACTTTAGCTGCTGTCTTCTTCAGGTGGGCATGGTAACTCAGTGTGCGGTCTAAGGTCACACCTAGATAGACCGGTTCTACTTCGTGCTTCACCTTCTAACCATTCAGATAAACATTCAGTTTTCAGATTGCGCTGGCGTGATGAAGATGGAACAAAGTGGAGACTGTTTTTATGATGCTTGGCTGGAGGTGCCAAGTCTTACAGTAGTCAGCTAACTTTATCATGTCCCAGTTTAAGGTGGCATCAAGCTCGTGAAACGTCTGTGCCTGGGTACCGAAACAGATGTCGTCTGCGTAAATAAACTTTTGTGACTCTGTTGTTGGCAGGTCACTGATGTAAAGGTTGAACAGGGTTGGAGAAAGCACAGAGCCCTGGGGTAACCCATTGTTCTGTCGTCTCCAGGCACTCGTCTTCTCCCCCATATGGACTCTGAACTGCCTATCACTGCAGGCCAGTGTGCCATAGCGTATTGTACGCCGCTGTTAGATTGATGAAAACAGCACCTGTTTTCAGGTTTCTCTGGAAGCCATTTTCAACAAATGTGGTCAGTGCGAGTACTTGGTCGCATGTGCGACGGCCTCGGCGAAAGCCGGCTTGGTCAGGGCTCAGAATTCTCTCCACGTCGGGTAAAATGCGCTTTAGGACCCAAGCGCTCCAGTGCCTTGAAACACACCGACAATAATGATATGTTAAAGACAATCAATACAATATATATCTTACAAACTGAGACTCTTATCCTGCAAGGAGAGTTGTGTGGTATGACCTTTCTGCTTGCAGAGGGTCTCATTGACCTCAGTGGGGTTCTGCTTACCCAGAAAGGTCAGCCTATAAGGATCCCTTTGCGGGATCCAAGCCTCTTATCTGTTAAAAAAAACAAAACACTCTTGTATGTCTTTACTCTCTTCTGACTGTGTCCCCGCTGTGGTTCTTTTCTAGACCTTTAGCAAGGCTGGTGCTATCTTTTTTCATATCTTGTAAAGGGCCATGTATGTTGTTGGTACCTAATGAATGAGCAATATGAATGTGAATATTGCCATTGCTTAGTAAACACTCTGGAATAAAGTAAGGGGTGTTTACTATGCAGCTTCAGACAGTTTGGGGATGTTATAAAGCTACCTTTTTGGATAGCAAAAGTTCCAATTTAATTTTCACGAGTGATTTATAACTTTTTAAATAGAACAAGGTGTTCAAGCTTTGTTCTTGTTATTAGTAATTTATCTTATTGCTTACGTTCTCATTTTTACCATATAATTATAATCAATTGGAATATAAATATTGTACACCTCTACCCCGATATAACGCTGTCCTCGGGAGCCAAAAAATCTTACCTTGTTATAGGTGAAACTGCGTTATATGGAACTTGCTTTCATCTGCCGGAGCACACAGCCCTGCCCCCCCGGAGCACTGCTTTACCGTGTTATATCGGGGTAGAGGTGTACCTACATTTCAATGTATAGTATATACAGCAGTATAAACAAGTTATTGTATGAAATTTTAGTTTGTACTGAGTCCAGGGTGGATTTGATTTAAATCAAATTGATTTAAATCACTAGTCAGGAAGACTTGATTTAATCATGGTTTTCTACATAAAAGTGCATTCTTGTTGGTTGTTATAACCTTAATACATATTCTTCACAACTCCGAGATAGATGTAGGTTTCATTTTTAGACGGTACACACTATACATTTTTAAACAGTGATTTATTTTGAAAACTTTTCAGATTAGTTTTACAGCTATATCAGAAAATGAATGATTGTTTGGTTATTTCATTTACCAAAGGTAATTGAAGCAGATATTTATGAAGTCATTGGGAGGTGAACTATTTCCAATTCAACAGGTTAATCATTAATATTTGGAGGATTTTTTTGCCATGCTGTATTAGGAGGAGAACATCACCAGACAGACATTTAAATTGTTTTATTTAACTAAAACAACAACGTTAAGTAGTCTGGATTTTTTTCTTCAACAGCAAACATATAATATTTTAACAAAACAAGCATATGTCCCTCGCTTCTCACATTTATCTCCAGACTTCTCCTTCTCCAGATCTATTCCGCCCCCAACAATCTTCTATTCATTGAACTTTTTGAAGCTTTTCACTTTTAGAGAGAGGTAAGGGATTGACGCTGTGAACACAAATTTGCAGAGGGACAATAGAGTTGAGGTCTGTTATGTCTCACCTCTATATATTTATTTATTTATTTTAAAACATTTTTGCTGTTAACAAGCATGTTACCTCTGGAGACACAAATCCACAGTTTGAGAACTGCAAAACTAAGCATCTCTGATGGTATCTTCTAGACTGAGCACTGAGTCCCATTGGGTAGATAGAAAGATAAACCTTAATAATCTATACAGAAGCCCGTGGAACCCCATAAGATTGGGTCCCTAATCCATGAACTATTGGAACTCATTTGCAAAACTTTTCTTAAACATTACATGAATATATTATCTCATACTATAGAATTAGAATTTATAATCCGTATTCCGTGATGAGATATCTTTGAGCTATAATGTATCTTAACTAAAACTATCTTTAGATAGGTTTTTTTTCTCAAAAAGCATTTTATCAAAAAATCCGATTTAAATTAAAAATATCTGATTTTTTAGATTAAAAAAAAAAAAATTGATTTTTATCCACCCTGGTACTGGCTTCGCTAGTGCTTTTTATGTAGCCTGTTGTAAAACTAGGCAAATATCTAGATAAGTTGATATACCCCCCAGCAGTATGCGCACCTCTTGGTTGAGAACCACTGTCCCACAGTGTATTGCAGCGTACTACAATAGTTGCAATAACTATGCCTGTTCTTTTTGTGTGGTGTGAATGTATTGGTAGAAAACTTGATTTTGACTTCCTCTCTCTGTCCTGGTGCATGAACAGTAATGTGTTTATTCTCGTATCCCAAATCATAATTATACACACATGAAGATGTGATAACAGTGTCAGACTGTTGCTGTCCATGAACATTGCATTATTAAAGGGACACCAATTTCTGTCTGAAGTTTTTTTTTTTTTTAACCCATTATTTGTTTCAAGTTATCTCAGGTGTTACTGTAACTGAAAGATTTGAGAGGGGAAAAAATATTTTTTCTTCTGTCTTTCCTTTGTGCGGTTGACAGCCTTTTCTGTGTAGAGATTGTCCTTGTTTCTCTATAATCAGTTTCCACTTGTTGTGTGGGTTTTTTCACACAACAGAAGAGGGATTTTTTTAAATTAGGGAAATTGGGAAACTACAATAATTGGTGGGGGAGAGAAATCTGTGGACAGGTATAGTATAATACCTGAAACTACTTTAACTTTTTTTTAAAAATTGAGCAGCTTTCAAGTTGACATCATCCTTTTAATTTCAGATTAATAAATTTTAAGGCCAGAATGGACTATTCTAGCCATCTGGTCTGATCTTAGTGAATGTTGATAAGGAAATATTGATGAGTGGAATGATTTCTTTCTGCCTCATGTATAATCTTTAAGGCTGGTGGTTTGTCATGGCAAAAGTCATGATTTTATGCCAGATACGGGTTGGTTTTTTTAAGTCATGACATACAATATTTTAGTGATGTATCATGGAAGACTGAAAAGTCAAATATCCCTTACTTTACAATAACAGTTATTAAAACAATAACAGTTATCTAATAGTTCAAAGCCATTCCAATAAACATGCTCCCTGCTTTGTGTGCACAGAGCCAAATATGTAACATTTCATAGAGGAGACTGGCTCCCTGCTGTTACTCCATATTCATTTATTAGGAAGAATATGGAGTATTAGTAGTTCTTTGCCTTGGTGACAAAGACCATGGCTTTATGAAGAGCACCTAAAGGAGAAACGTGATTGTTATGGCTGTAGCAAACATGCAACCTTAAACATTGCTATTAGTAAAGATTCTGCAACTAGAACTTAGCACACAATCTTGGTAATCCATGAGATAGAATGGGGGTTTGCTTTTTTGGAGCTGTATTGGCTCTGTGGTGCTCATGGCAGAAAAATATTGCTTTGTCAGTAAAATAGGCAGATATGGTTGAGGTACCTCAAAGCAGGTGTGTGGAATTAAGGAGCTGTAAGTTTGTACCTAGTCCCTCTGATTGCAGCTACACTTCTTCAGTTGTGAGACTTCTTTGATTTCCTTCACACAACTTGTAAGAGAATGTAAGGCATGAAGTTAGGGGCTATACATTATGGTAGTTACGTTTTGTTTCTCCTCTCCCCACACTTGCAACTCCTGTGATGGCAGTTTGTTACACATGTTGTAATGCCTGAAATATCAGAAGAGAAACTGGCTGTGTAACACTCTGCTCCAACCAACAGTAATTCAAGACACAGTATGAGAAAAGAATAGTGATTAAGATTAGTGGTTGCTTTTTGAACCTTGTTTTATTAAATGTTGTGGAACTATTAGGATCTCATCCTTTTAGATATTTCTCATGGGAAGGATTTATAGCTAGGGCTGTTAGGAAAACCGTTCTTGGACTGGTTGTTTACTTCAACCATCACTGTGTATACTACCTGAGGGATATTTTAACACAGACTTGAGTGTGTGCCTGATTGAACGATGTAACTCGTACAATGATCTGGGCGGAAGCAGTGATGAGAAAAATCCTCTCATCAGCAATAGGTTCTAAGACTGGAGGAGAAAGTATTCCTGAATCTGGGATCCGAAAGTGGGACTGAAGCAGAACACTGAAGAGAAAAAGTCCATTTCTCCAACTGTGACTATTTAACCCATAGGAAAACTGAGGCATAGACGGTGTGAGTTGCCTGGGAGATCCTGGGATTAAGTTTAGGGGTTCTCAAACATTTTCATATTTATTATTTTATACAAGAGTGTGCCTCCTCCCCTCCCACTGGTGATCCCATAACATTCCTGTGGCAACTATTGAAACTGATGCAATGGAATACAGGTCTGTCTCATCTTACGCTGGGGTTACCTTCCGCAGTTAGCACCTAAAGCAGAAATCGTGTATAGTCAAAATTACATTGAGTGTAATGGCGGGCGGAATCGCCCGCACTACAGAAACAGTATTTAAATTGTTATTTTTCTCTTTTTTTGTTTTTGTTTTTGCTGACCGCATAAAGCTGAAATCGCACATGTTAACTGCACCTAAGATGCGACAGACCTGTACCTGGAAAGGAACAATGTATTTTTAGCTGTCACGTGATTTAGCAACTGAAAATGAGGAAATCCAGCACAATGTGACNTGAAACTGATGCAATGGAATACAGGTCTGTCTCATCTTACGCTGGGGTTACCTTCCGCAGTCAGCGCCTAAAGCGGAAATCGTGTATAGTCAAAATTACATTGAGTGTAATGGCGGGCGGAATCGCCCGCACTACAGAAACAGCATTTAAATTGTTATTTTTCTCTTTTTTTGTTTGTTTGTTTTTGCTGACCGCGTAAAGCTGAAATCGCACATGTTAACTGCGCCTAAGATGCGACAGACCTGTACCTGGAAAGGAACAATGTATTTTTAGCTGTCACATGTGATTTAGCAACTGAAAATGAGGAAATCCAGCACAATGTGATGAGCCAGCTCTTTGTGGACCACCAGCAAGTGCTCCATGGCCCAACTCTGCTCTTTGAATCAGTGTTTGAGACCTGTTGATTTAATTATTTAGACATGGGATTGTGAGTTAGAAGATTTAGGACCCGAATTGTATTGCTTTGCACTTTGTTTTGAATATAATATGCTACCAGATCAGAGTGGTAGTACTCGGCACTCACTTTGCACTGGTGTAAATAGCTATATAAGGTGCAGGGCAACAATGAATTGGGCCCTTAGGTTCTAATCCTGGACTCTGTGTCTGTGCGCACGCAATAATGTAATGCCTAGCACTAGTACATCCTCAAAGGACTGCACAAATGAAAGCTGATCCTACGGTGAGGGTAGAAATGATACCCCAGTACATTCTGTGAGGAAGGTTGGTTTAATGTTAGTGCTTTGAGATCCTCTGGTGAAAGGCACTAGAAAGTCCTATTTATCATTAACCTTGAATTCATCAATTTAAAAAACTGTTATTCCATTCAGGAGTATTTGTACCTGCCATAGCAAAACCGGGACTGGCATCTTAATGAAGTTGTCCCATATCCTATAGGTTTTATTTTTTTTAAAACTGTGTTTAGCTGATGGTCCTTTGCCTACACTTTCTAGATTGGCTTTTGATTTTGTTTTTTTCAGAGCTCTTCACTCTTCCAGTACCATTTTCACCTTTTATTATCTTCACCTATTTGGGAAGGATTTAGCATTATCATTTGTTTATAATAAAGTTTGTAATAAATTTTCTTGTCTTCTGCCTAGACCAAGATGGAGCCTTGTCAGGGACAATTTCCCTTGTTATGACACAGTGCTGTAAAAGAATAAAAGACACAGTTCAGAAATTGGCCTCAGATCATAAAGACATTCACAGCAGTGTTTCCCGAGTCGGAAAAGCCATTGATAAGGTATTTATGTTATGAGTTTTATTGTGTTGAAACTTGTTAAGTATTTCCCCCCCCTGTATTTTATAGTATATAGTCAACCCTGCTATATTTGGAATCAGAAGGTTGGGGTTAAATCCTGGCCCAATAATTGGAAAAATTCCATGGACTTCAGCAGAGCCAGGATTTTATCCCTGTGTATAAACTAATCTTCTGAAAGTTCAGACCACTCTGTATAGAGACTGTCCCCCTTTCAAGCATATTAACAAGAGAAAATGCCCATTAGCATATACAGGATTAATAGTTCAATGTCACCTTGATCATCTTGATTGATCGGTCCTTCAGCCCTCGTATAGATTATGCCGATCACAACACGTCTTCCATTCTTCTCATATCCTGGCCTTCCTTCTCCATGTCTTTTCACGATAAAATCTTCCCATCTCTTTGGAGGTTGGCCAAGTGGTTGTTTCAGTTCCCATGGGTACCACTTGGCGACAGCTGCAGTCCATCGATTGTCAGTGAGCCTCGCTATATGTCCGGCCCATCGCGTTTTACTATGCCTGCTCTCAACAACGACGTCCTGCACTTCACTCTGTTGTCTCATCACTTCATTGGGGACTCGATCGAGGATTGAAATTCCCAGAATTCTTCTTTCCATCGCCCTCTCTGTGACAGACAGTTGCTGCTCCTCTGTCTTCGTCAGCGCCCATGTTTCGCTGCCGTACAACATTGCTGGCAGTACTGTTAAGTTGAAGGGGCTGGTGCGTGTTGCCTTGTTGATTTTTTTTCCTTGGAGAACATCCTTGATAGAACTGAATGCGCACCAACTTGCTTTCTTTCTTCGCGAGAGTTCCCCTTCCTGATCGTGGCGTATGTTCATTTCTTGGCCCAAATAGACATATTGCTCAACTTCTTCTGTTTGTTCTCCCTTGATTGTTATTAGGGCTTCTGGCAAGGTATCAGACCGCATAAATTTAGTTTTGGAGCAGTTCATTTTCAGTCCGACTTGGCTGCTTTTTGTGTTGCGTTCTCACAGCATTTTCTGTAGTTTGATAGTATTTTCTGCAATCAACACAATATCATCTGTGAATCTGAGATCGTTCAACGTATTATAGTAATATAGCAAGGTGCTAACAGGATTAATAGAAATCTTCTAGCTAAAAAACATACTATTTCTGGGTATCATGTCTTCTTTCTGTCTAATCACTGGTAACAGATGTTTAGACAGTTGTATCCTGTTTTAGGAGACCTGTTAATCTAGAAGAGCTTTATCAAGAAAGGTATTTTTGCATGATTTTTTATCTAGTTTGCTTTTAATCAGTTCACTGAGGGCTTGGTCCTGCGAGGTGCTGAACACTCTGTGGGAATACAGAATGCTGAGCACCCCACCGGATCAGGGCTATTAATATGATGCTTTTGTGCACTTAATAAATAATAAAGAGAGCACAAAAATTATCATAGTTGAAGCTTTTCTGGTGAGACATTCTGATACAAATTCCGATTTCAAAGATTTCTGGGAGCGCCACAAGTTACTGTAGGATAGACTTCAATATCCCTTTGAAAAGGTACCAGAATTCTCTCTCACAGCAATTGATGCTGTTTGTAAACCTTCAAACCACCCTTTTCCATGAAACAATATTGTGAAGCATTCTTCCCTCTCATGGGAGATAATTCTCTGTGTAAGAGCATCTGTAATAAACAAAACAAAAAATCCCCAAAACCCTTTTTTCAGATTTTCGTTTGTGTTATGGTTTAATATTTAGACATGTTTAGATCTCAGATTGTATGTACTGACAGATTTCTTAAACACAGTGACAGACATAGAGTTGGTAGACCGCAGACAATTCTTTTATAAAGGAGACCTCTGTGAATATGTCTCTTGCCTCTAAAGAGCCACCCCAGCTATACAAAGTAAGGATTAATCTTTTATCTTTCATAACCAGGTTTAAACAAGACATCTAATCTATTAAGTTTTAATTTAGTAGCAGCAGAGTGCACTAACAATCGCGATACACAGCACACTGCATTATTGGGTGGAATATCTGTGCAACTATTGTGATTTTTTGTTTTGTTTTATTTTCTCTATATTTAGCTCATATAGATCTAAAAAAGAATGTATGGCTTAATACCAGCAGTGCTAATCCAAGCATCAGTGTGATATTCAAAGTTTAAGGATACATCTGTTCATAATCCTAGCTACTGTATCTAAACCAATTAACTAGAGTAAAAGCAATCCATCCTTATTACTAACTTGAAACCTGCTATAAATCTGTTTAATCTTGTCTTGAGTTTGAAACTTGTAACTTCAGCCCTCTTTTGATTTAACAGATGGACTTCATATGAACCATTCTGAATTTGATTAGGTTTTCTATTTAATTGCTCTGGTAAAACTGAATAGCACTAAATAATAGAAATGTAATTTAGGTGGACTTAAGTACTGTGTGAAACAATAGGGAAATTGTTTGTAGTAACAAAAAATAAGAGGTATAACCCCCCTGACATTTAGGTATTTGATAAAATTAGACATGGTCTCTTGTTTCCAAATAACTGTTTCAGTTATTCACTCGTGTAGTTTCCCCACAGTTTTATTGTCACTTTTCCAAATTAAGTTTGCCCAGTGTTAAAAAATGGACCATATAAATAAAAGTTTTATTAAACTGTAGGCACCACATTTTAGAGACTGACAGAAACAAGAAGTGGAAAGACATCAACAAGTTCATCTGGTCTGTGCCCACAGTGGGTGCAAGATTGCCAATAAGGACCCATAGCTGAAAGTTCAGTCTTGTGATATTCTGAGCAACCTCAACTCCCATCAATATCACCGGGAGTTCAGGGCACAAACACTTCTTCCAAGTTATTTGGCACTTCGCAAGATCATGCCTTGAAACACAGACTTTCTGTGAGATCTTGTGCAAGTCACTTGAACCAAAAGCTTCAGTCCATACAGCTGGAAAACTGGGTAGAAAGCAGGAGCTGCATCTGCTGAGAATTTCCCTAGACAAATAAACTACAGAAAATATATTCTAATCCTTCTTGGTCTATTCACAAAATCCATTGTATAAAGTTGAACATAATGATTTAATGGACGGTCAGGTTGAAGAAGGTCTCAGGGGGTTCATCTAATCTAGCCGCCTGCGCTGCTTTAAGATAATGTTTGCATTTCAAGCAAATCTGATTCCTTCTAGTGAAGTATCTATTGGCTTATTAGGGTTCCATAACCAATTTAAATTAAAGTCTCCCCAAATAATATACTTAAGTTTTAAACCAAGTCAAAATAATTAGATATAATTGATCTAGTGAATCAATCCCTCATGGCTACTAGACAAAGTTTTGCTGTCAATAAATAAAATCCTCATTAGAACCCGACAAATCAGTCTTTTACTGTAATTCACAAGATGTAAGTTTTGTATTTACAATAGCCTTCCAGCAGCATCTTCATTTTCATTTTTACAGATAGAATAAAACCTCATGACAATGTGATTGGTGTTTTGGAGGTCATCAAGTTCTTGTTAAGATATGATCAGATGTGGACAAGTGTATCTCACATGAATTTATCGTGGGCTTCAAGATTAGAATGAGGCTTCCAATATTTATTGGAACTAATTTTAGTTGAATGTTACATCCCAGTGACATCTATTGTTTCAAATCAACCAGTGCTTCCTGCTCAACAAACTCAGATTTTGATGGAATTTGGTGTGCAATGAGTCCATAGTGAGTTCAGATTAAATGTTTCATTTCCTGTGTAATGAAAGGGAGGGGCCTATGCATGATATTTCCGTTGGCCAGTCTTTTGTTTATGCAACTCAATACTAATAAGATGGACAGATTTACTAGATTTACTCATTAGGGTTCTCGCTGAGATCACAGGCTCATTATCATAACAACTGAAGAGGAACTTCAAATTTGGCATGAAGTATAAGCATCCATCTCACCAAGATCTTTAACTAACCAAACCCGTTGTCTCCATATCAACTATTCAAGATTCCCAGGTTCCACATCTGTGAAAGTTACTCCTTATTACAAAGGGCTGTTGTGGTTGTGCAAGGGAGGGATTACAGCTAAATTTAATCTTAATGTAGTTTCTCTGCTCCCCTCCCAGGATCAGAGTCACATTGTTATCATCCAACAAGCTGTTTGCAGTGGTTGGCCAGTGATTTCTACCTGTTGAATGTAAAACACATACTCTCGAATGGTTTGACACCAGCTGATCATGATTGGGATGTGAATAGTAGAAGCTCACATCCTAGCAGTATCCATCTTGTTAGTAGTTAGATACCTGTGCTGGTGTTTTGAGGTGAGACTATCATCAGGAGAATGAGATGGAGGAGATGCTGGCTCCATCCATTTCTTCCATACCTCCTCTAAACCTTGTTCTTAAAGGGATACAGTTAGGTCAAATTTCACCCCAAATGAAAGTTTTGGGGAAACAAGCTTTAACTAAGATGTCTGGAAAATTTTCCATGAAACAAATTAGTCCAGGGGGCGGGGGGGATGGACTCACATTTTAAAAATAAATATTCCCTTGGAGTGATGTTCAGATACTGCAGTTATGCGAGCTATTAAAGGATGCATTCTTTACAACCCAAATATTATATTATGAACCAGGAAATGAAATGGCCGGTGAAATAGACTAGTTATTACTAGTCTCGCTTTTATGTCTATTCAAAAGTGAGAAAATTACAAAAGGTAATAATTAACAGGACAATTGTGAAAAATAAACTAGATCTTAAACATTTCACTTTTAATAGTCTTAGGTACTACTAACAACATAGGGAAGACCAGTAATCTGTTTAAAGTGATATTTTACCTGACAATGTCACTTTATATATTTTTTTCTTGCTGTTTTTTGAAGTTTCTTCCAAATTTCATCAGTATCAGTAATATTTTTTTACGATATGGCTTTGGTATATTCACCACATCATCCTCTACATTTCTTTGTCCTAGGTCTTCTATGCTGGCTGTTGTTAGGATGTTTTTTTCAAGTTACTAATTTGGAAGCAACTGTTATTACGTCAGTTAAGCCTCCGAGCATGCTCAGTATGAATAATGTTTCCAGAAGCCTGAGCAGGGTCAGATAATATGAGTGCTCATGTAATTAATACAAATTATGGGCCTTTTCTAATAAGCCTGACTCTTGGATCCTTATTAAACACCACGTGTCAGAAATTATATTGAACTGAAGATGGAGCACGTTTGCTCATCTAGATAGCAGCATTGAGAAATGCCTGATCGCTAAAATATAAAACTTACGTGACCGCTATGAAAAATGTAAACAAAGGGCAAGCAATGTTTTGTTCTACATGGAGTAAGCACTCATTGTGATATGTGTAATTGTTTCTGATAAGCACAAAAGATTCACTGCAGGGTCTTGAAATCCCAGTAACTATGGCAAAATACTAGCGAAATCGCTAATTTACTTGAAATACCAGAGACATCTGTAAACCTGTTGAAACAGGAGAAAAAAAAAGAAGATATGATTCCTCGAAGAATGGAGGAGAGAATTAGGATAAGGGCCAGCAGAATTACTTCAGGCACTGGCATCATCAAAATCGTCATGTTCTAGCACATCACTTGAAGCCACAACATAATCAGCCTGGTTTCAGGGAGTTATAGCTATCTGACAAAATAACCAGATACATACAGCACTAAGTGGCTTTGAAAAGAGTTGCAAGGTTTATGGACCAGATATTATTTCAAAACTAAGTGTTGCCTTAACAGTAATTAAAATAGCTAAAAGGTGAGGGAGTTGAGGACATGCATGTAGTTACTAACATGGGAGTGAGTAGGCAGGTGAGATGAGATAATAGTATAAGAGTGACTATACTAGTGTTACACTCTCAGACCAGAAACGGTTTTAAAACTAGGGTTTTATTAAACATAATATCCACAACCCCCCCAAACAAATGCAGCTTCTACATGCTCAATCTCACTGAAGGACAACAGCAATCCTCCTGGGATCACATCTTGCTTCCCCACTGTGTTCCCTTTAACCTCATCAGCAGAACTCCAAACCCTTAAAGGGAGAGGGCACAGCCTTAAAGGGGATAGAGTGCAGGTAAATATAAGCCTGGCATTCCATTATGAGTGCTGTACTAGTACCTGTAATCCTCTGACCACATTCGGTATGAACTAAAGGTTCTTCTTTGAGTGATTGTCCACATGGATTCCATTCTTGGTGGGCATGTGCCTGAGGTTAGAGTCTTTTGGCCAGCAATGTCTGTTGGGGCCACACCTGCACCCAAGGTATCCTCCCCTCATGCACACTCCCACCTGAGGGTGTAAAGAGCAGAGTGGACCCAGCTGTCCCTCAGTTCCTTCTTACTGCCCCTGGCAGTGAGACAGAACCGCTACAGTGCCAACTTGCTTTCCTGTTTCCTATAAACACTGTCCTAATGGTTAGTTAGTTAGTGTTGTTAATGTAGATTTATTTTATCCATTGGCATAAAATCGCCCAACCCTTTTATCACTTAATAGGCTCAGGATCCCCTTGTACAAGAGCTCTCGCCATCATAGCAGAAGCAAAATCCCCAGCATTCAAAACTTTCCCTTCTTGGGAGGCTGCTTTGCCTCTAAATGATGGTGAGGAGCATATCCCAGAGTGCTGTTCCATCTACCACTCATTTTCCAAGTGGATTCAGGCCTGGGAAACCCATCTGTGATTATTTCTTCTTCAGTGCTCCATGAAGACCTCTTCACACATGGAGAGAAGGACCTAGTGAAGGCTTGTTCCTTTTTGAGGAGTGCTGCGGTGAGCCGTGGTTCAACCTTGAGCTCCAGGGAAACATCGACTTAGAGACCCCAGTCGTCGACTTCAATACCTGTGATGACAGCTTTGGAAAGGAGCAGGAAGGAGCACCTCTCCAGAGTCGAGCCAAAGTGTAGGTCACCCTCTCTGCTGCCTACAAGGTCCAGACAAAAAGTTAGCGTAGGTCTGACTCCCCTCAGACTAAGCACTTGAAGGGCAGCCATTGGTCTGACCAAGGTCCCTTGGGACCAGCTGTTAAACAGATACTTGTGGTACCCCCTATACCTGCAGACTGCTATTCCTCTGCTTCTGGCGCTTTGTCCCTACTGGTACCTAGAACATATATGGTACTGAGTGATTTAGCTGTGAGTTTAGTACTAGAGTCACCTTTGGAAAGGGGTGCTGGCTGGACCATTGGTCACCAAATCCTCTATATTGGAGTGGTACCAACTCCATCCCCTATTTGAGTAGAGGGATCACTAGTGTCCTTGTACACCTGAAAGTGTTGCCCTACCTCTGTACTCCTCATCCTCTGTCAGTGCACAGTAGGGACTCATCTCCCACTCACCTTCATGGGGTCACAATGGGAATCCAAGAGGGATTCCAGGAACTGTTCTCAGTAGGAAAAGGCACGAATCTCATAGAGATCAGGCTCCCAGCATCCTCCTCCAAGGGTCCATTACTCATATGCCTATGAACTTTGGTCTTACTGGGTACCATGTGATATGCAACCAATTCCTGCAAGTCGGTAGCTAATGGGACACATGGCCTCATGTACCTCTGTGACGCATGTTGCCAGACTTCACCTGTGCTCCATAAAAGGGTGGCTAAAATGGGTGTATTTACCCAGCTCGAACCACACAGACATGATGGTTATGGTCCCACAAGAAATCCTCTCTCTGACCCTCATCTGGTGCAGAACAAAGTACCTTTCTCTACACCTCTACTTACCAAATCTGTGGTGACAGATACCTCCACTCAGGGATGGGGAACTCGCCTAAACCATCTTTGTACTCAGGGCCTGTGGTCCCCTCAGGAAACTTATCTGCACATAAACGTCCTAGGGTCACAGTCATCCTTCTAGCATGCAGAGCATTTCTGCTTTTTACTCCAGGGATCCATTATCCAAGTGCTGAGCCCATGGCGCTATGCGCTATATCATCAGACCATGAGGAGCCAGGTCTTCTCCACTCTGTCAGGAAGTTGTTCAACTTTGGCGTTGGTGTATTTTTCACCATATCACACCACTCGCCTTGTGTCTGCCAGGCATTCAGAACTTGCTAGCCGAGCACCTGAGCAGACAGTTCCCTAATAACCATGACTGGTCAGTCAAGGACCCAGTGTTTACAGAATGTGTTTCACAAGTCAAAATAGACCTATTTGTCACAGACCAGAACAAGACATGCCATGTGTTCTGTTCCAAAGGGGATCTAGTCCAGGCTCACTGTTGATGCCTTTCTCACTTCCTGAACACTGGGACTGAGGTATGCCCTCCTCCTCTCCCTCCTATACCCTCTCCTCAGAGCAGGTGAATCTCTCAGCACGCAGCACCCGATCACTTTACCGTGCTGTGCCTAATATAGTGTGGCAGAACAATGGTCAGATTTTACACCTGGACCTAGCTTCATTACAACTGACAGCTTGGATGCTGGCTGGATGATGTCCACTGAAAGAAGCTGTTCAGCTGAAGTTCGGAACATTATCCTCCAAAGCAGGAAAGACAGACTTACAAAGAGGTTTTCTATTTGGGTATATCAGCACTGCTGCCTTCCTTGACAACACCCACTACAGCAATACTATTTTTAGCCCTGAAACAATCTTGGCTTTCTATTGGCTTGGTAAGGGTCCATCTAGCAGCAATATCTGCTCCTGTCCAGGGTCATACTGAAAGTTCTTACCTATAGTGGCTTGATTAATTGAAGGTCTAATTTATGATTTTTTTTCTCCTGGTTCAGGAGCCCTTTTCCATTTGGAATCTCACTATAGTATTATCAGAGTTGATGGGTCCCCCCCCTTGAGCCCTTAGCGACCTGTTCCCTATATAAGTGGTTTTCAACCAGGGGCCTGGCGTCCCCTAGGGAGCTGTGAGCAGGTTTCATGGGGTCCTCCAAGCAGGGCCAGCGTTAGACTTGCTGGAACCCAGGGCAGAAAGCCGAAGCCCCCCGCATAGGGCTGAAGCCTGGGGCCCTGAGCCCCACCAGTCAGGGCTGAAGCCGAAGCCAAAGCCTGAGCAACTTAGCTTCACAGGGGCCCCTGCGGCATGGGGCCCCAGGCAATTGCCCTGCTTGCTACCACTTAATGCTGGCCCTGGCTTTTATATGCAGCAAACCAGTTGTTGTGGCACAGGTGGGCGGTGGAGTGTTTATAGCATGTTGGGGTGGGATGGCGGGGCTCAGAAAGGAAAAGATTGAGAGCCCCTGCCATATACCACCTACCCATGAAGATTGCGCTTTTTGTAGCCATTACATCAGCTCAAAGGGTAGGGGAGCTTCAGGCCCTCAGGGTGGATCCCCCTTATACAGTGTTTCATAAGGTCACGCTCAGGCCTCATCCCAAGTTCTTTCCCAAGGTTGTTTCAGAATTCCATATAAACCAGTTCACTTGTCTCCCAGTTCTCTTCCCCAAGCCTCACTTAACCTTGAAAGAAGCTAATCTTCACACACTTGCAGCAGTAAGAGCACTGTGTTTTTACACTGACAGGACAAAACCATTCAGGAACACATCTAAACGGTTCATGACCTCTGCAGAGAGGGTTACAGGTCAGGCAATATCTTCTCAGATTATCTGAGTAAAAGGACATATTATGAATTAGCCAGATTAAATCCACTCAGCCACATTAGAGGGATGCCATCTTTGGTATGGCTGTCCCGCAGTCATTTAAGTAGGACTCCTACTACCCACCTCCAGGCAAACAGATAACTGTGTATTAGTCACCAAGAGTGGAATCCATGTGGACAATTACTTGAAGAAGAAACAGCAATGACTTCCCTACAGTAATTGTAGTTCTTTGAGATGTGTTGTCCACATGGTTTCTATGACCCACCGTCCTTCCCCACTACTGTGAAGTCCTACTCCTCATGAATTCTGTATTGGCAAAGGAACTGAAGGATGGTTTGACCTGCTTCACTCTTTATGACATCTGGTTTGGGAGGACATGAGGACATCTAGAGCATAAGCACGACCCTAATGGACATTACAAGTTAGACAAAGCTTATCTTGCATGCATGTGGTGCATGTTCACAAAGAGTGGAATCCACATGGACAAGTCGTCTTGAAGAACCACTTTTACTATAAGGTTCTTTAGCAGAAGCCTGAGCAGAATTGGACCGGTCTGAGTGCTTATTTGTAGCTGTGCATTCCTTCCTGATAGACCAAATTCCTGAATGCTTATTAAATACCACAGCTGTAATGGGTTCCATCTGTCTAGTCACAATGTGCTTGGGAAATTGTCATCAGGATCGGTGATGGAGATGAACCTCGCATGGTTCACAGGATTGTTTCAGATACGAGGATCATTATTATTATTAAGCTCTAAGGTGCTCAGGGCTGTTCAAGACATGCAAAAAAAAAAAAAAGAAAGAAAGAAAGAAAAGACAGTCTGTACCTCATGGCGTTTACAAATTAAAACACCTAAGACAAAACTCTTGTTAAATGTGAGACAGCCTGTGAATGGTCATAGCTTTTATATTTTTAATATTGAGCTTTCTGTATCACTCCATGTCTCCTCTCTTATAATGAGGTGGAGAAGACAGTTGGTTGACTTAGGGCTTGTGTTTTTGTTCCTCACTAATGATTGTATCTTTAAGATCGGAAGGAGATAATTGAGACCTTATGCACTGAGCGAAGGAGGTTGTTCCACATGTAGGGGGCAGCAGGGAAAAGGGCATGAAGATGGGATTTGGTGCAGGAAATAAAGGGAACTTTGAAGCTGGCATAGATTCATAGACTTTAAGGCCAGAAGGGACCATCATGATCATCTAGTCTGACCTGAACATCACAGGTCACCTGACCCACTCCCTCCAGCAATAGGTCCATAATCTCTGGCTGAGTTACTGAAATCCTCAAATCTTGGTTTAAAGACTTCAAGTTACAGAGAATCCCCCGTTTACTCTAGTTCAAACCAGTAAGCGAGCTGTGCCCGATGCTGCAGAGGAAGGCAAAAAACTCCAACTGTCTCTGCCAATCTGACCTGGGGGAAAATTCCTTCCTGACCCCAAATATAGTGATCAGTTAGACCCTGGGCATCATTGGCAAGTGAAGGGGAGCTGTAGTTGAAAGCAAGGATGAATAGTTTTAAATGGGTAGAATAACAGAGTATCTGCCCAGTGTTTATAGTCCAAATGTACCCCTTTTCTGTGGTTTGGCTTCATTGTTAACTAAAACAACAAAACATACCTCAGCCTCAGGTTAAGCTTTCCCTGCAGGACAGCTTCTATACTCTTAATTTCCTCTACCAAGAGAGATACTATAGTCTTTCTGATATCTCAGTTGGAGCTAATGATCCACCTGTTAACATAACTCAGTAGCGCCTTTATGCAAGGTTCTAGCACCTGACAACAGGTTGACCCAGGGTTCTAGAGTTTCCCAAATAGGGGGGAGACAGTGGAGGGACAGATTAGAAGATACGGAAAACTCTCCTCTGCTGACACTTCTCTGTGAGGACATGTCATGGGCTGGAAATCCTTTTATTAATTAACTAGACTTGTAATTTGCTAGCATCATTCCTTATACTGGATAAATTTCAGATTCCAAGCAAGCAAGCCAAGGATTTCTTCTTACTGCACACAGAAGATAACGAAGCATGGTTCTCTTAGAATGAGAGGTAATTGAGGGCAGCTGAGTAACAAGCAAAAAGCATCAGAGTGTAGACATAGGTATCTCTGCCTAATTAAAGAATAATTACAAGGAGTTACTTGTTCCAGCCTATTAAATGTTAATTTGTACCTTTTAGAATTTTGACTCCGACATCAGCAGCGTGGGGATAGATGGATGCTGGCAAGCTGACAGCCAGCGAATTCTCAATGAGGTGATGGTAGAACATTTTTTCCGACAAGGAATGCTGGATGTCGCTGAGGAGCTCTGTCAGGTAACCATAGCTCAGGATGTTTAACGTTACCAAGCAGTAGAAATTATACCCCAGATAAGCATCTTTAATTTTGTTAGCTAAAACTCTCAACTGGAGTATTAATATTAAAGTGTAAATAATTTCAAAAATGAGATACTACTTTGTAGACTTTTTCTGGCCATTTTTCTGGTAACTAAAAGGTGTGACTTTGTTTTTCAGGAATCTGGTCTTTCTATAGACCAAAGTCAAAAAGAACCATTTGTGGAGTTAAATCGAATATTGGAAGCATTAAAAGTTAGAGTTTTGAGACCCGCATTAGAGTGAGTTGCTCAGTTTTCTTTATTTGAATACTTTAAGTGAAAATCCAAAGGGCGGTGGAAATCTTGGCATTGACTTCAATACACTTCAAGAAGGGGGTCATAGTTTATAGGAGGTTTAGATGTTATTCTGTGGTCTTTTCTCCCATGGCTAGTGCTGACCTTCCAGGTTCTTTCTCCTGGTCGAATGCTTAATTTGAACTACACATGGTATAATCCTGTTATTAATTTAAGCTTGCAGGAAAAACTGTGTCAGTTACAGAAACAGTTGTATGCCTTAAACAATGAAATGTTACCTAGGTTACAACGAAACACTGTCACTTACTTAAAAAGGGTCTAAAAGTAGAGAGTGCCAAGTACCTCGTGGCTGTGCACCCCCTGTTCCTATTGACTTTAATGGGGGCTGAAGGTGCTCAGGGCCCTGCAGGATCATGTTCAAAGCTATTCATTTTGTCAGTTTTGCCAATCAAACACAGATCAGAGAGATCACAAGAGAAGGGAGAAGCAGGGGGATGGAGGAGCAGGTGGTTTGAAGGAGACGTGCTCTTCATGGGCTGGTGGTGATAAGCGAGTGGTGGTGTTAGCTTCACACTAGAGTACCTGCCTGAGGAAAAAGCAAAAGAGTCTCTGGTTCACCTGAGGTCAGATTGGGAAGATGGATTGCAGGTGAAGTCCTGCTCTGAGACAAAGTTATCCTTTCTCCCAGTGGCAAGAGCCAGTGGAGAATGGTATCTGATGTGCAAGCAAAGACCATCTAGCATATGTTGTTGAACTTCAGGCTATGATATATCTTGGATTTAGTAGACTTTTCCCCCATTAGACCTATAAGGGGAAGTGGAAGATAAAGAAAAAAGGCAAGATGATGAAAAATCCCCTCTTGTGGATTACACTGTGTTTTCTACCTTTCCAGACCCTGGATAACTGATTAGGCTGTGCTCTACAACTTGCAGTAAAGCATGCAACCTTGAAAGAGATTTTGGCACTTGAGTCCAGTTCTCAGTGTGCATCAAATTCTATGTAACTTAACTTTAGCTTCTCTCTCATATAAATAAAACTAGACAAATTAAAGAAAGAGGAGTTAAAATACATCTTTGGTAGCCTGTGATATTTATTCTGTATTACTAGAAACAGTAGAGCAAAGCAAACAGAAATCCTTCACATTTTATTGCATATGATCATCATGCATTTAGGATATCCAATTTTCTTCATTGTTCAGTGAAGTAATTTTCATATGGGCAAAGACATTTTTCCCTTGACACTTGTGTTCACTCGTAACTACTAGTCTTATAGTCTTACCTTGAAAATCTATGATAATGAAATTAGCGTCAAAGTTAAATGCACTGACGCTGTGAAGTTTAAGCCATTACTCCACATACACCGAGTACTGAAATCTTTCTATAGAACATGAGGAGGGCAGCATAAATAATTACTCATCGAATATGCTAAGGTGAATGGAATGTTGAGCTGGTTCAGTGCCACTGAACTAGATAATTGCAGGGCATTAATAATCTAACAATGACCTGGATGTACCAATTGAAACGGCATCACCTGCCATTTACATACACCTATTTCTTGTAGTTATAATAGCACAACCTTAGTGAAGGGCATTACCTGGAGATTGACTGCTGATTGCTATTAATGACTGTCATCTGCACCTCAGGGCAGCAAGTCCTCTTGCCTCCAGCTAGCTACACATTTCCAGGAAATACCCTGTGCCTCGCTCATTGCTACTTATTTATTTCTCGTAACTCCCACAATGTGCTAAGCACTTACCAAACAGGAGGGAAGGCATGGTCTTTTCTCCAAGGATTTCATATTCCAAAGACAGGGGGTGGAAGAAAGTAGTGCAGCATATAAGGAGAGTGATCAAGGTGGTGGTTAATCACATCTTGATTATAAAAAGTTATGTGAACAGTGTTCTGAACGAATAAAGAGGTACTATAAGCCATTCCCAATTACTCCTCAAACTTGAGATTATTATTGAGCTAGTTTCCCATGGGTGCTGCAGCAGAAGTGGAGCTTCAGGAGGGAACTGAGTTTGGAAAGGGTAGAGGCCTGGTGGGTGAGCTCAGGAAGGTTCGATCCATGCAGGAGGCATGGCAATGTTTGTGTGAGAAGCCAACAAACAGGCAGACAAGGCTGTCAACATTAAATATAGCTTTAAAAGAAGTGTTTAAATGGCAGGCTCAAGTACTTGGCTGACCTGCTCCCAGGGCTGTGCTGCTGATGTCGATGGAGCATAAAGGAGGAAACAGGGAAAGAACTGTTAATTATGGCACCATTAGTCAGGCAGGGGAAGATGCAGTGTTTGGTTAGTTACACAACTGTTCACCCCCCGAAAACAAACAAACGAAAAACCAACCACCTAAAGATAATCGCTGGCCATTGTTTTTTAAAATGAAGCCATTTTTTTTAAAGGAACACTTTCAATTAAAGTTCATGTGCCCAGACAGAGTGGTGGAAGTTTATGAAATAGAGAGATCTATCTGTGTTACTGATTACCCTTTAGATTATTAAATATAAAAGCTATAAAACTTTAAAATTCTAAGATTAGTAATACATGGGCTAACATTTATATCTAGTTTACTTTTTTACCAATTATGCTGTTTATTTCCTTTTTGTGCATTTCACTCAGCTTGAGCAGGTAGCCTACTCAGCCCTGATCCTACATTCTAACCCCTGAGATTCCTGCACTTGTGTAGAACCCCACTGACTTCAAAAGAGCTCTGCACAGCCAAAGAGGTTTGCTCGTTCAGTCTGATTGCTGGGTTGAGGCCTTAGGTCCTTTCCAGGTGGATCCCTGTGCCTCTGTGGAGCCCCATTGATTCCAGTGGGTCTCTGTGCGGGTGTAGGGGTTCACTTCTGCAGAACAGCTTACAGGATCTAGGCTTTCGATTGTAACTTCTTCAGTGAGTGGATTTGTCTTCCTATGTATCTGTACTGCCCTGTGCACAGCAGAGTCCTGATATTGATGGGGGTCTCTGAGCACTACAGCGATATAAAGATTAGGTGAGAATGAAGCTCGACTTTGAAGGTTGTTTTTAATTATGTACTGTATAGAAATAAATGTTCAGCTAGATTTGAATCACAAAAGTGAATATGTAGAAAAGCAAGTATTGTTCTGAAAGAAGTATCAGCTTTCTTCGGGAGGGCAGACAGTGCAGTGACTAATGCTTCATTTCCGAGCTTGGTAGAGCGTATGTGGGGGTTGAACTTGAACTTAGTTAACAAATGAATGTCACTTGTTGCTTTGGCAGGAATCTTTTTAATAAGAACAGAATGTCCCGTGTTTATGTCTCTGATTGTGACATTAGTCAAAATGATCTGGACAAACTGGAGAAATGGTCTGAAGTAAATAGGTTGAAATTCAATAAAGACAAGGAAGGAACAATCAGTTGCATATGTACAAAATGGGAAATGAGTGCCTAGGAAGGAATACTGCGGCTCTGGGGATAATAGTGGATCACAAGCTAAATCTGAGTCAACAGTGTAACACCATTGCAAAAAAACGAAACATCATTCAGGGATGTATTAGCAGGAGAATTGTAAGCAAGACATGAGAAGTAATTCTTCTGCTCTATTCCACACTGATTAGGCCTCAACTGGAGTATTGCGCCAGTTCTGAGTGCCACATTTCAGGAAAGATGTGGACAAGTTGGAGAAAGTCTAGAGAAGAGCAACGAAAATGATTAAAGGTCTAGAAAACATGACCTATGGGGGAAGATTGAAAAAAATTGGGTCTGTTTAGTCTGGAGAAGAGAAGAGTGTGAGGGGACAAAACAGTTTTCAATTACACAAAAGGTGGTTATAAGGAGGAGGGACATAAATTGTTTTCGTTAACCTCTGAGGATAGGACAAGAAGCAATGGGCTTAAACTGAAGCTAGGGAGGGCGGTTTAGGTTGGACATTAGGAAAAACTTCCTGTCAGGGTGGTTAAGCAATGGAATAAATTGCCTAGGGAGGTTGTGGAATCTCTTTCATTGGAGATTTTTAAGAGCAGGTTGGACAAACACCTGTCAGGGATGGTCTAAATAATACTCAGTCCTGCCATGAGTGCAGGGGACTGGACTAGATGACCTATCGGTGTCCTTCCAGTCCTACGATTCTATGATTCTGTGATTCTAGTTGCAGTGTTTGCTAAGCACACTTTCCTACCTATGAGCCACTTAATCACTCTGTGGATGACATTTGGTGACACTTATTTTCTAGTAAGGGACTGAGCTTAAGTGGCAATAGTCAGCTGTCAGGACTGTACCATGGACAATATTTTCATGATACTAGCTTCCTGGTTGAGAAGTTCTATTGATACATTCTTCAGTGACATTAGCCACCTAGTGGAGATACAATGGTGACAGACTTGGTTGAACCGTCTGAGACTTACACTGCACTGCTGAAATTCAAACTGATTGTCAGGGATCCTAGTTTTCCATGATTAAAAAAAACCAAAATTTACCGATTTAAAAAAAAAAAAAAAAAAGCATACAAATCCACATTAAAATGAAATGCTGAACTTTAATTTCCCTAACCGCAGTATATATAGGTATCAATTGAACACAGTGTTGGGGGGAAGGGATAGCTCAGTGGGTTGAGCATTGGCCTGCTAAACCCAGGGTTGTGAGTTCAATCCTTGAGGGGGCTATTTAGGGATCTGGGGCAAAAAGCTGTCTGGGGATTTGTCCTGCTTTGAGCAGGGGGTTGGACTAGATCAGTGGTCTCCAAACTTCTTTGATCACGCACCCCTATCAGTAAAAAAATTTTGAGCACACACCCCCTGCCGCGCCGGCTCTACCATTTTAGCCGAAGCACACAAAAAAAAAGCCGCTCGGACGAAGGAGACCACTGGACTAGATGACCTCCTGAGGTCCCTTCCAACCCTGGTATTCTCTGATTCTATATTTTATTGATATATTTACAATATTTAAGCAAGTTCAAAGCCTACCAGTGCCATCAAGCACTGTAATAAAATTAATAGAATTGTAATTTGTATTTCTTACATATACCAATACTTCTATGTCTCTATTCCATACAGTAGAACCCCATTTATTTGAGCCTCCCTTATCCGGCTCTCCATATTACCTGAACCACCAGCCACCTGCGGCTGACAGTGGTAGGGCTCGGGCTGTCAACGCTGGGTGGCTGGGGCTCTAGTTGTCAGCCCTGCCGACTGGGGCTGACCCACCCGAGCTCTCGCCACCCGGGGCTGACCGCCCGAGCCTCCCCGCTGCCAACTTAAAATAGGGGATAGAAAGCTCTTTGCCAATTCTCCTGATTATCCAAATTTTTAATTATCCAATCTGGCCCCGGTTCCAATTAGATCAGAATAATGGGGTTCCACTGTATATGTTTTTATTTTTTTCACAACTAAAGATTCTCTGTAAAAATGCAAATTCTGCATTTTTCCGTGGCAAACGGATTTCTAGGCTCCCTGCTGATTATGAAGGTTATATTTTCCACCAGGCATCATTAAAAGTTCAAGTCAACAGTTCTGGTTTCAAGCCCACAATGCTTAAGTCAGGATTGTGACTCTTTCATTGCAATAAAATGGAAGTATACATTTGCTTGTTTGGAGATGTAAGACCTGCCTACCCAGGTGATTTTCACTAAGCGACTGAAGTGTTTTTGATATGGTAGAGTGGTAGGGTGATATATTTCCTTGCTTTTTTGGATTGTTAATTTCACCTGGACCCAATCCAGCTCTTCCTTGTAAAAGACATTATTGACTACATCACTTCCTTGCTGAGAGGTGGAAAGCTGCTCTCCTAGCTTAATGGTACTCCAGATAAAAAGCATGTATCCACTAATAACAAACAGGTGTGACTGATCTTACTAGAATTTGGGCTTTATCAAAAGGCTTCTTAGAGGAACAAGATCAGATTGGTTTAGGTCCAGCCATGTTTAAAACATCAAAATGAGGTTCCATAAAACCTAAACAATGTGAATGTTTCCATGAACTCTTTAGAATGTTCCATTACACTTTATTTGGTTTGTATGTAAACACTTTGCTGTGGCATTTGCAACTCAAAACATTGCAGTGTTGTGATAGTGCATGGCAGGAGGAAAGGGAGATTAACGAGGCTATTTTTATTGTTCAAGCTGAAGATAACAGAGAAAATACAATAATAGCACAATCAGTACAAAGTTCAGTTATTAAAACAAAGATTTTTTTAAATGTCAGGTGTTAGTAAGATCTGTCGTAAAGAGCTCCCAGTGGAGACTGCTCCGGTGCACATCCATAATGTGGTGATTCAGTAGATGACACCTGGAGAGTGGAGAGGGGCACCATGTTCTTACAGGTTGAGTCTTTGGATGGTATCTAAAATAGAGGTCCTGACATTTTGTGGCTATTAAAGATCCTGTAGCAACACAATATGGGTATTAATCTCAGTGTCTTGGTCAAATTCCAGCTCTATATTCTGCTTAATTATACTCTTCCTACAGTTTTAGCTTGATATATGGTGTATACTTCCTGTCCTGGGTTGTTGGGTAGTGTTACTGTGTGCTGTTAAATGGGGCTGCGTTATTCAACCCCAAAAGTGGCGGCATTTAAGTGGTAGATTAAGTGACCCCTTTGTATTTATATGTATTCCTTGTCTGAGCTATGAGGCTTAATTATTTGTAAAATGTTTTGAGATCCTCTGAGCACTGAGTATTATAATGGAAATGCAGGATACGGAGCCATATTCTTACTGAGATGCTCCTTGAAATGAAAGTTATAATTTTAACAATTCTACACTGTTGTAGGCTGAAACTGATTTTTTTTCCAATTTCCCTTAGGTGGGCAGTATCTAACCGAGAAATGCTTATGGCCCAGAATAGTTCCTTGGAATTTAAACTACACAGGCTATATTTCATTAGTTTATTAATGGGTGGAACAGCAAATCAGAGAGAGGCATTGCAATATGCTAAAAACTTTCAGCCGTTTGCTCTAAACCATCAGAAAGGTGAGTGAGTTTTAGTTGTTTTTAAATTTGTAACACATTCAGTTTGAGTTGCCTTTGTATTCTATTGCTGTGTTTCGTCAAGCCCCTTATTTACTTTTCATGGGGAAGATGTGGAGGCCTTTTCTTAATATAAGAATATATTCAAGAGCAAGTTGTGATGCCACAACGAACTCTTGACTGTTAGTAAACACAAGGAATAATGTGCTAAGAGCAGCTTTACATAGGCGATAGAGCATTGAATAAGTGAAGGGCAGGTTGAGTTAAGTATTCATCTCTCCAGAAACCCCAAGGTGGAATTACAACCATAAAATAATTACATACATGTTTTAAGCACACTAGCTGGAAAGTGAGAGGGTGGGAATCATGGGTTAGTGAGACTGGCTGTATCTTCCTTCATCTGAAGTGTCAATCTGTCTTTCTTTTCACACTTCCTACATCCTAGTTTAAAGCCTGTATAATCTTTATAGACTACAACTAGTAGAATGCGATATTGATCAGGCTTGACACTGACATTCTGTCCACTGCTGGGGAAGGATTCGGAGGAGAGACAACCTAAATATATTATTCAGTTGACTTTTTTAAAGTCACTCACCTAATATTTTGCTTTTCTCTCTTCCACTCTTCTTTATCCCTCTCGTCTCTCCCACCCACTTGCATTCCCACTCCTCTGATTCCTCCTTGCTTTGCAGCATCTCCCACAAGTAGCTAGCTTTTTCCAACAAGCTAACACAGAACCTTTTATTTGCCCATCCTCTTAATGCTTTTGAAACTTGTCACCGCATCTTGAAATGTAAATTTTTTTCCCCCCTCCTATGTTCAGGAATACTGTCCCGGCATCCTGGTAGCTTGAATTATTTTTATCTTTTAAAGGTGACAATCAAATATATTCAAACTATGATTATAATGTTGTTGGGCTTTTTATTTAGGTCTCCTCTAATATAGATACATTGCCAGGGTAAAGTATACAAAAACACACACAAATACTGTTTGGGCAGACGTCTGGTATTCCAGCTGTATGTGACAATATAAAGGGTTTTTTTGTCGCGAGATTCAGGTGACTTGATCTCTCGACAAGCTGGGAAGCCATGAGTGAGTTAAACATGCCATCCCAAATGAGAGCCAATAAAAGCTTAATTCCATACCATTGTATACTCTGTTTATGTTGTTGGCAGTGGCTTGGGTATGTGTGTTCTTTCAGCGTGCTGTCCAGTTCTACACAGATAGCTGGTTCAACAGACCTCAGTAGTATTAGCCGGTGTGGTTAAGTGTGGGAGGCTGGAATGTCGTTGCCTCAGTAGCGCTGTTTAGGCTGCTCAGTGCTTCTGTCCTTGTAGCTTCAGTGTTATTAGTAGATAGTGCAGCATGTTAGTTCAGCAGACTCCTAAAGGAAGACCACAGGCACGGTTCGGGGGTGAAGGCGCTCGTCCAGGTTTATTGTCCACAAAGCTCCCTGGATCAATGTCTACAGTTACACTAACACATGTATGCTTGTTACAATGGACTCAGCTCAGTCAGCTGCGGGACTTTCTGCTGCCCCCTAGGCTGGACAAAGGAGTACGGCAAAGTACCCTGACATTTCTAGGCTGAAACAAACAACTGGAACACACAATTAAAACCACCTTACGCATTTCATGACATCCGTTTGTTATCTCCCCTTGTTCCTGATGTCTTGGACAAAACATCCCTATTCATTATTTTGTCAAACCATCTTATCTTGTACTAGATTGGGATGTATCTGTACTAGCTAGAATATATGTATGTAAATATCTAGTGCCTAGTACACTAGCAACAACTTTGCCAAGCTTATGGGCTGGAAAGTGAACTTGTAAGCATCTGCTTTAATGCAGGCCAGACTTCGGTTCACAGCCTCTGGTTTAGGCCTCAGATCTTGCCCCAGGCCCACACTTCAGGCTCTCTCTCTCTCTCTCTCTCTCTCTCTCCCCCCTACATACTCTCTTCACAAAACTTACAGAAGAACTTCTTTAGAAAAGTGTTAGGGAGCTCTGAAAACTTCATCAGTACTAATTTTTCATATCCCACTCCCTGTATAGAGAGATTGCCCTATTAACATGAGTGCAGCTGTATGGGCAGGGAGAGAAATTAGTATGAAGACATAAAAATCTCAACGAATGATCTTAAAAAAAGAAGGTATATTTCTATAAATCCAGGTGTCATGACCCTAGTGTTTCTGCTGTGTCAGGGACAGATTTGTATTCCTGTTGGAATTCCAGCTCCGGCATCATTTGTCTGAGTAGTTTGTGAGACATCTGATCTTAAAACTGTCTGTAATCCTGGACATTGGACTAATAATCTGTGCACCAACCCTCATCCAGAATCCAACCACCCTGTTGGTAGGGGAGAAGTAACATTTTTAGTAATAGCCTTTCTAAATAAGCAGAGCCTGACATCTGAAAGCTGCTCAGACATTTGGCACATTGTAAGTAGACCTGGTAGAAGCAGGTTGGTGGGGGCAGAGTGCAGGTGATAGCAGAAGTGCAAAAATAATGCAGTCTATTCCATAGCACTGTAGTCTGTTCTGGTTACAGAAAGATATCTATTCCATGCTGGTCATACCCATATTTGGTATTGAAGTGTGTGTATATTTCTGAATCTCTTGTAACACAACTGATAATCGTTGACTCAGTATACATTAAAATCGCGTGGTTTTTTGGTTTTTTGGTTTTTTTCCCGTGTAAAGGGGAAAAGCTCAGACTAATTTTTCCCATTATAGCATAAAGCAGTGTAAAATGTAATAGCTAAAGATTTGGTTTTTGTCCTTCACAGATATTCAGGTTTTGATGGGCAGCCTGGTGTACTTGAGACAGGGTATAGAGAACTCTCCGTACGTTCATCTACTAGATGCAAACCAGTGGGCAGACATCTGTGACATCTTTACAAGGGATGCCTGTGCTCTCCTGGGTCTCTCAGTTGAATCACCTCTGAGTGTCAGGTATGCTATCTCCCACTGAAATGTTTTGAAGGCCAGGGTGCCTAACCTTTTCCCAGCTGCGGGCTGCAGTGCTAACTTGACAGGAATCCAAGAGACGTGCCTAATGTGCATTAAATAGAGCCAGTTGTAAGCCTACAGATTCCAGCATGCAGTGTGGCCAAATGGCCTTCTATTCAGCTCAAAGTGGAACATTGTATGCTGGGATTCTTAAGATGCTGTAGGTTACACACCCATATTAAAGATGGGGCGGCAACCAGCCCCCTTGAGCTTAGGACAAGTGTGTGAAAATTGGTACCACAACTTGACACTTAAAAATGAAAAAGCCTGAACCAATTATCTACTTGCTAACACTTTGTCAATTTTGTTATCTTTAATTCAGTTTTCTCACTTTGCATTGGTTCTCTGTTGAGGTTCTGTTTCTAAGTATGCTAGAATGTGATTTCAGCTGGTAAAATTTACAATCCACTCATGGGAATTCAAGATTTGCAAAGATGAAATCTTGCACTTTCATGGAAACTGGTGTTTCCCAGCTCTCTATTTTTTCTTTACAAGTATAGTGGCCTACAGCAGTCAAATCGTAAACCACCCTTTACCCAGATAGTGAAGAATTAACCACGACTCGGACTTTGAACTGTACATCCCCCAAATGCACTGTACCTGACTTTCCTTTTAGAGGTTAGATGAGAAAAGAGAGATGGGTTTTGTCTTTCAGTGGACTCAATCCTATGGAAGTGCCACTATTTTTTTCTTAGTTATCTGCTTGCTTGTGACTGTTAGTTACATTCTTGCTTAGCTGACCACTTTTAAAGAGGTACAAACTCATTACAGCAACATGTCACAGACATTTCATTAATATCTTCCAAGTAATAGTATTAAATGATTTTCGGTGGGCCCATTTCTTTTGGAGCCAGACTCATGCATTGGAAAGGAGCAGCAGAATGGAAAGGAAAAGTATGCCTGAATCTATATCCCTCTGTAGCAGCGTTTATTGATTAATTTTAGTTTGTGGATGTAAAAATGAGCACTAAGGAATGTGTGTCCCTGTAATAGATTTTTTTAGTCCATCTTTTTTCCTCCCAGAACAATATCCAGCGAATTAATAGTCACTCACTGACATTTTAATGGCCCATGCATTGACTGAGTAATGTGCACAGTTCATTATTAGTACAAGTATATGAGTTGCTACCACTGAGGTGGAAAAATCCCCTCCCTTTTATTGATACTTGTGTTGATTAGACAGCCGTTTTGGGCTCAAAGTGAAATCAATTGAACTGTGACGTTTTATTGTGCATGTGTTATTGACATTTAGGGCATAAACAAGACTGCTCTAAAATGTAGCTATTGCACGTACGTAGCAAATACTTTAAAAATTAAACCAGTTTGAAATACAAGCCTGCCTACAAAATTTCATTTTCTAATGTTTTGGTGCAGGACCATTTCTCTTTTTATGGCTGTTCAGTGGCTTACAACGAGGATCCAATCTTATTGGGGCCCTCGGGGCCTGATCCAAACCCGTTGAAGTCAGTGGAAAGACTCCCATTGGCTTCAGTGGGCTTTGAATCGGGCCCTTTAAGCACTACTGCAATCCAAATAAATTGTCATGTATTAAATCAATTTCTTTTAGCTACTGTTAGTCTTCAGAAGGCTCTCTGACATCCCTCACAGCTGTTTTCTTTTAGGACTACTAAGTGAGGTGGTGCTTTTGTTTGTGCAGAATATAAATCTTCCAAGTGTAATGTAGGCTAATGCTGTAGCTTTTTGTCTCCCCCTACTGGCTAGAGCACAGATAATGGTTTGAACTGGCTACTGTGTCTGAGGTAGTGGATCTGATTCTTTAGCTCAGATGCTACAGGCTCATGCTTTTAGATCCAGAGGTTCCAGGTGTAGTCCCCACAGACGACCCTGCCAGAGGCAATGTTCTAAAAGCATTTTATTAACTAAACCTCTCAAAGCTACTGTGAAGGAGCAAGTATTATTTTCACAGATGATAAAACTGGCACAAATAGTGACGTGACTTTGCCAAGGTAACATAGCACGTCAGTAGCAGAGCTGGGATTAGAACTCTTCGCACCCCTTCCTGTCCTCAGTTAATTTGTTGCAGGGGGTAAATGTGTACTCAGTGCAAAATATTCAGACTTTCCTGTTAATTTGCCGAAAATCATTTCCACACTTATTGTGGCAACCTCGTGGAGTACTGCAAAGGAATAGAATATACTTGGGTAACAGGAAGCTCCTGGAACAGACTTTATGTAGCACCCAATCTTAGCCCAGCTGAAGACCACATTTGCAACATAAACAGAGCAGGTTGCATTACCTTCCTCAGCTCCATTCTGTGGAGACTCCTTCTCCATCTTAATCCCAGGGACCACAGGTAGTGAGATCTGTAGTCTCTTGAAGTTACACTAACACACTATTAAAGGTCTGATTGTGGTCCATGTACGTACAATTCCTTAGGCTGCATTCAGATCACATTTTGGCCATGCCAGTTTGTAACAGTCTCATGACCACATGTAAAGCTGTGGGGTTTCCAGTCTCTTTTTCTCTTGGACCGTGGATACCAAAACAAATGGTACAGTAAATCAGATTATTGATGTGCTCCGCTCAAATTGTTACCCTTCAGCTTGTTGTACATAACAGAACCCAGAATCCCAGCAACCTGCAGTCTTACTTGTTGGGTAGTAATACAGAAGGCAAGAATGGACTGAGGAAATATGACAGTCTTTTGGCCCCAGTAACTTACTAATGAAGTAGAGCTATGAGAAATATTCATTTCAAAACAGCATCCTGTGCTAATATTTCTGTGCATTCTGCAGTTTTTCAGCAGGTTGTGTAGCATTGCCAGCTTTAATTAATATCAAAGCTGTGATCGAACAAAGACAGTGCACTGGAGTTTGGAACCAGAAAGATGAATTGCCGGTGAGTATGTTCTGTACTTTCAGACAGACCAGGATTCAGACAATGAGCAAGCCTTTTGAGTTTCTCTTACACTGAAAGTGTGTATGGATTTTCTGTCACCCCAAAAGTCAATGTGAACTGTATAACTGCTAAAACAGCCAGGAGTGTATGCTGCCATAAAAATGGGGAGGAAAAAACCCAGATTGTTATATTACCATTGTTCAGCCAGGCCTGAGCTTCATCCACAGCTTGCTGGAGTATTGCCACAATACTAGGTGGGCTTGAAATGACCAGGAACGGCATCGTTGCATGATTGGTGGACTGAATTGGCACCCACAGACACACTTCTGGAGGAGCTTGTTCATAGCAAAATCCGTGTGACCATGTCCATGAAACTGTCCAAGGCTCTCTGCTCCTGCTTTGAGAAGGAGAAAACTTTTCAGGCGTTGAGCTGGGCAGCAGCAGACTTGGCATTCCTGAGTGTAGTTGTGATGAGGATCCATGTGTGGCACCAGTGTGTCCATTGGGACCAGTCCGATATTGCTTTTTATAATTGTGACTGTGGAATCTGGTCTGAGATGGGTGACCAGTCCCGAAAGAATCACTGGAAAGAAAGTGGTTTAGCAAAGGATCATCCAGCAGATGTGGATTAGTTAATAGTACTTATATAGCTTCTTGCATATTCTAAACACTTCACAAACACTGCCTAATCAATCTTCATCACGCCCCTGAAGGTATGGAAAGCATTGTTGTTATTTTACATACAAGAATCCTGAGAGGTTAAGTAATATCAAGGTTAAATGACTCAATCAGAACCACCAGTGTTAGCCAGGATTAGAAATTGGGAGTTCCTAGTCCCCAGTCCTTTGCCTAAACTACTGAGCCACATTTTTCTCTCTCTGTCTTTGCATTCGTCTCTTCCTGAAATCATACAACCCTCCTGCCTGAGGAGTGGTGGAGGAATTTTTGCCTGGACTTGTATCTTCTGCATTGGCCTCTGACTCGAGTGATCCCAAGACGTTACATGACTTTTGATGTGAATCATATACGTGTTAGTGGTGGGAGTTTTAAAAGCCCTTTAGGAATGTGGATAATCCGTTCTAGTTAATTTCTAATGGAAATTAGTCATCAAATCCCTTAGCCAGCTTTGGAAATCTCTGCCTAGAACAGATAAGTCCTGTGGGATCATCCATTTCCAGGTCCATTTCCCTGCCAGTGCTGGTTTGTTCTACAATGCGTACCTACAAGTGGTGTGCCAGCACTATGCTCTGCTTTGAAAAAACCTAAAACAGTTTAATTTAAGATCACTCTGAGATATTTCTGGCTGAAGGCTTCCCACTCATCAGCACAAGTGATTCTGGTGTTCTTAAAGTTGTATTGAAATATGTTTAATGGTCCTGTATAGAGTAGTGATGACTGTCTGCTGGAAATGCAGTTACGCAAGATGCATGGTGATTTTAATTAATGTATTCTTTTATACAGATTGAAGTGGACCTTGGTAAAAAGTGCTGGTATCACTCAATATTTGCCTGTCCCATTCTTCGTCAGCAAACAACAGATAATAATCCACCTATGAAACTGGTCTGTGGTCATATTATATCAAGAGACGCTCTGAATAAAATGTTTAATGGCAGCAAGTAAGTCTCATTCTTTCCCTGTTAGCAAAGTGTGGGCAGTGACCAATTTTAAGGTTAAAATAGTGAGTTTGGGGAGGGAGAAGACTCCATAAACGCAGACTGGGTGGAAGCTAGTTGAAATTCTGATGGCTGACTTCAAAGCAGGATAGCATTGTTGGTGTACTAGAACAATAACAATGTGAGTTGGCTGTATATTATACTCTTATATGACACTGAAGGACCTGATATAAGAATCTCAATAGATAGGATTACATCACTTTGAAAAATTAGCCTTCCATTTTACAGAAACTATAAGTACCAATTAATCATTGCTGCATGAAGGCTCAGGTTTTCTATACATTGTGTTTTCTGTTGAGAGCAAGGTTAATCATACACTAAACAANAAAAAAAAAAAGGGGGGGGGGGGGGGGGGGGGGGGGTGTGGGAGATCCTTGGAGGAAACTAGGGTAATCAAATAACTTAGAGCAGATGAATATTTCTGCAATGGTGATTTCATGTTATTCATTAGCTACTTAGATGTGGAGGGGGCAGGAAGGAATGTGGGAAATAAGGAAAGTACTTTTAGGAAGGGAACCTGTACAATTATTGGTAATTCTACTTTAGGACACACCGCATCGATAAAGCATAGAGAGCTGCACAATATAAATACACTGTAAACTTAATTTTGGCCCAAACTTAGATTTTGTAATACAAGGGTTTTGTGAAACCAAATAGAAAATGTTGCTGAGTTTTTTCAAATGAAAATTTTGGATGTCTTCTGTTTTTCATATTCACTGCTGGGTTAGAAACCCCAGCAGAATTGCATTGTGTTAGTGCATGAGAGGCAATCTGTGAAACTGTCTAGATGTTAACTGTAAGTGACTGGTCTAATTTCATAGTCCAAAATGCAGCAAGCAACCACACAGGATAAAGAATGAATTTTAAAATCTAACTTCTTCATTTTTAATAATCTAGGTGTGACTAATAAGGTAAGTAGCAACTACATATTTTAAAAAAGTATTCTAACTCTGGCTAGGGTCCCTTTATAGCTAGGGGATCTGTTCAGTGGAGCTGAGGAAAGCATTATGCAGAAAGGGCTATCTAGTCTCCTTTTCCTGCCTACCCTATCAAATTTAATTGAGAACTAGGTGCTATTATAATATAAATAATAATGAATGTAAATGCCTAGTGCTCTGGTATTTCAACATGTCAAAACAAATTGAGATGTCCAGAAATTGCAGTTGCTGCTCCACTGCAGGCTGTCATATTAGAACAATCCTAACACATTGTCTTTGTTTCTAGATTAAAATGCCCCTATTGTCCAATGGAACAGAGCCCTGGAGATGCCAAACAGATATTTTTCTGAAGAAATGATTCAATATGCAGTTTGTAAGTGACACTCTGAATTACGGGTGCATTTCAGAAGAATTAAAAACACTTGTTCCATTTTACGCAGCAGACTGAGGACTCCTGTGTTTGTATAAGCTAATGCTAAAGAAACTTTGCCAACATTTAGTATATACATACAGAGTGGAAATGCTACAGAAATAATATTACCATAGAGCTTTACTATACTCTTGGTCTCCATATCTGATCAAGTTACTACACCAGCAGTTGTCATTCAATGCAGGTTTTTGTACTTAATTATATGGTGACTTTTTAAAGCATAAACGGATCACCTCCTCCCTTTTCTCCCCTCAATATGTTTAATATTCATCCTGCTATTCTTCTGTCATCCTGTTGATAACTGTCACCCTAGGGAATGTTTGTGGAAAAAGTTTTATTTCCAGTATTGTGTACATAATTCAAAGTAAATACTTCCAAAAAAGTTTGATAAATTGAATAGTGTTATAAAACTAATTTTTTTTCCTGGGAAAAAAAAAGCTGTGATATATTCTGAGTTTTCTTTCAAACATTTTTTTCAATTTTTACATAGAACTCAAAGTAAATGTGCATATATATAAAATATATAAATATATAGCCCTGAGGGGCTAACTGTTAAATTCCATCACTAATTTATAAAAGTGGTGTATGGATAAATTACTACTGGAATGGAGTGGAATAGGGAATCCTGTTCCTTTTGCTTTCATGATCAAGAAATGTTTGTGTAACAGAATATTCAATAAAATGGAGTTCTAAGTGGAAATGCTTTTAGTCAATGACACTTGCTCTTTGGCCTTTGTAGTCATGTTCTTTGAACTTTGTATTCAGGATTAGGCTATAAATGTCATGTTGCTGTATAGTTTAATAGACATAGTGTGTTATTTATAAACGGTTAGCAAAGCCAAATAAACGGTCGGAGTATTCATTGTTAAATTGGGGGGAAAAAACAACCCATGTTCTGATGCAATCTACTGATCACAAATCTGCACCTTGCAGGATTGGGCCCTACATCCTCATATTAGAAGCTAGCAAATTTTCTGTAGCTTGAAAACACTTTGCTTCTAGCCTTGCGTTTCGTACTAGACTATTACTGCCAGTGCCACTTTTTCCTGCTCAGTTTGTTATATTGTTGACTAGGTGAATTTGTACTCATAAACCAGATGTAGATCATGGCAGTTAAACCTTTTCTAGTGTGAATATATTTGTATTTATTGCACTGTACTATAGTAGGGCAAGCAGCCATATGGCATGTTAAGATACATGTAAAAATATATTTCTGTATTGTGTAATAATCCCCCCCCAGCTTATCTGATTGAATTCTGACACACTGTTTGAATGCACTAGTACAATGCACGACAGAGAAGAACATCACTGAGAAATCTACATTTTTGCATCCCTGTTTCGTCTGATTTAAGAGATGGACTTGGGCTCAGTGGCAATGGACACTCTGAGTGAGACAAGAGGAGCAAACCAAGACACATTAAACTTTGAATATGTGTTCAGTATGTGTGTGGAAAAAATAGAGCCGTGTGTGTGACTTTTTCTGCAATTAAATTGTATTCATCCTGAGTTTAAAAAAATGAGGCTAAGTGGTGAAATCAACAATAAACGGGTGAGGATATTATTTTTAATGTAGATTTTTAGTCTCAGTGAAGTTACTTTTAACCTTTATCTTGAGTGGCATTGCTTTATTTGGCATTTCAGCAAAATAGCATGTGTATTGCAAAGAAAAATGATGTAAATGTAATTTTAAAAAATGTTATTGTATCTTTCCACTTTGTAACATATAGTGCTATCTATAATGCTGGTGCAGTGGGATCACCATAAACAAAAGCTAATTTCTGTGGTGTCCTGAACAGAGAATTGTTCATAACATACAAATGGTGCCATTTGTATTAAGTATTAGAAACGTTGTCCCAGATTCTCCTGTGTAATCAAAATATGCTCAGGCCTGAAAGCAGAGCAGGACCAAGCACCTGGGCCTGGTTAGTGCTCTGCCTGCTGCTTTTCCCATATATGGAACTCATGTGTGTTCTTCAACGTTGGACTAGCTTTGAGTTCTGCCTGCTGCTTTTCCCACGCTGCATGTGTTTTATGATGTTGAATGCAGTGAGAACACCAACCAAAATGTCCCCTTTCTGGCTACATGCATGGGGTCTTTATCTTGCTTCGATGCAGTAAGTCAGGGGTCCCCAACGCGGTGCCCGCGGGTGCCGTGGCGCCCGCCGGGGCATCTAAGTGCGCCCGCGTACTGGCCGGTGGACGAGCATCCGCCGAAATGCCGCCGACAAGCGGCAACATCAATAGGCGTTGCCGCCAAAATGCCGCCTCTGTATGACGCTGCTTGTTGTCATCCAGAGGCGTCGCTGCCAAAAATCGGCGGCATTTCGGCGGTGATGCCTATTGACGTTGCCGCTTGTCGGCAGCATTTCGGCTGATGCTTGTCCGCCGCCACGGTCCTCCGTGGCTCATCGTCTTGTGCCCGCCAGACGAAAAAGGTTGGGGACCACTGCAGTAAGTGATGCTTTCCCATATCAGTGCGTTGATTAGGGTCTCCCAGCTGGAGTCTGATAAAGTTGATAGTGCCTGAGTGGAGCTGTTCCCTGTCAGGGCATTTGCGCTCTTTTAAGTGTAAAGTAATGCAGGTTGGAAAACATAATCCCAATTCTCCATACAAAATGATGGGGTCTAAATTAGCTGTTACCACTCAAGAAAAGATCATGGCATCATCATGGCTAGTTCTCTGAAAATATCTGCTCAATGTGCAGCAGCAGGCAAAAAAGCTACCAATATTAAGAACCATTGGGAAAGGAATAGATAATGAGACAGAAAATATCAAAATGCCACTATATAAATCCATGGTACACCCACTCCTTGAATACTGCATGCAGTTCTGGTCGCCCCATCTCACAAAAGATATATTAGAACTGGAAAAGGTGCAGAGAAGAGCAAGAAAAATGATTAGGGGGATGGAACAGCTTCCATATGAGGAGAGATTAAAAAGACTGGAACAGTTCATCTAAGAAAAGAGATGACTGAGGGGGGATATGATGGAGGTCTATAAAATCATGACTGATGTGGAGGAAGTGAATAGGGAGGTGTTATTTACCTTTCACAAGAATCAGGGGTCACCCAATTAAATTAATAGGCGGGAGGTTTAAAACTAACATAAGGAAGCACTTCACACAATGCAGTCAACCTGTGGAATTCCTTGCGAGGAGATGTGAAGGCTAAAAGTATAATTAGGTTAAAAAAAGAATTAGATAAATTCATGAAGGATAGGTCCATGAATGGCTGTTAGGGATGGTCAGGGATGCAACCCCATGCTCTGGGTGTCCCTAAACCTCTGATTTCTAGAAGCTGGGGCTGGACAACAGGATGGATCACTTGATAATTGCCCTGTTCTATTAATTCCCTTTGAATCCCTTTTGGCACCGGCCACTGTTGCAAGACAGGATCCTGGGCTAAATGGACCATTGGTCAGACCCAGTATGACTAGGGCCCTACCAAATTCACGCTCCCTTTTGTTCAATTTCATGGTCATAGGGCTTTTAAAATAATAAATTTCATGATTTCAGATATTTAAATCTGAAATTTCACGGTGTTGTAACAGGTGTAGGGTCCTGACCCAAAAGGGAGCTGCGAGGGAGTTGCAAGGCTATTGTATGTGGGTCACAGTATTGCCAACCTTATTTCTACTCTGCTGCTGGTGGCAGAGCTGCCTTCAGAGCAGGGCGGCCGGAGAGCAGTGGCTGCTGGCTGGGAGCCCAGCTCTGAAGGCAGCGCCGCCGTTTGCAGCAGCACAGAAGTAAGGATGGCATGGTACAATATTGCCACCCTTCCTTCTCCACTGCTGCCTTCAGAGCTGTGCCCTCAGCCAGCAGCTGCTGCTCTCCAGCCACCCAGCTCTGAAGGCAGCAGTGCAGAAGTAAGGGTGGCGTGGCATGGTATTGGCATCCTTACTTCTGCGCTGCTGCTAGCTGGGCGCTGCCTTCAGAGCTGGGCGCCTGGCCAGCAACTGCCACTCTCCAGCCACCCAGCTCTGAAGGCAGCGCAGAAGGGTAGCAATACAGCAACCCCCCTACAATAACCCTGCAACCCCCCTCCCCTTTTGGGTCAGGACCCCCAGTTTGAGAAATGCTGGTGAAATCTATAGAGGATTGGGGAAAAGTACACAAAAGACTAGATTTCATGGTCCGTGACGCGTTTTTAGGGCCCTAAATATGACATTCTTATTCTCTCTTGCCTCTTGAGGATTTCTCAACAGGTTGTTTTACTGTGAACAAGCTTCTTCCTGCTTGGGACTCTGGGAATGCTAGCTTTGTGTGAGTCCAGTTCCTGTGGAGCAGTTGTTTCGTGTTCATTCTGTCACCCAGTGAGTTAGAAGGTGCGCAGTTTGTGCAGGAAGAATGGAAAAGCGTAGGCCAGAGTCACAACCTTGCAGTATGAGGAGACCATAGACCTCATTCATCTTGCCTCATCCTCACTGAATGTGAGGCAGGTATGAGTCATTCAGCCATGCCACCAGAACCTTTATACCACACCTTCATGTTTTGCCTTTTATGTAATGCATGCCTGTAAATAGATTTAAATGGAAATAATTAAAACAATAGCTTTACTATTTTCATCAGACCCTGATTTTGCATTATATGTACTAAGTCCTTTGCAGTCCTGTTCCTGGTAAAAGCAATCTACATTTGCTTTAACAGGAATTATTTGCAGTTTTTAACCCCCACCCCCGCCTCCAAGAGATGATGCTAGCAGGGTTGTTGTTTTTTTTTAAATAATATTTTAAATACCCATTGATTTAAAGCAATGGAATACGGGTTCTCAAGCACTTTCATAGCATGAACCATATTTAAATACTGTGAAGGTTCATAAGACATCTCCCTTCCTGTTTGTGAGGGCTCCTCCCACGTGCCATTGCAATAATGTCCCTTGTAGCAAATCCAGAAAGTGCTTAAATGGAAAAATGGTAGGATCATTTAATGAGTTTACAGCAGTCTTAGATGTAATTTAGTGGCTGGAAATAAGAGAGACAACACCATATGATGTAAATGCTCCACAGAGCGATTCACTATAAGAGCTGTACAGTAAAATCAGACATGGAAGCCAGCGCATTCTTCTTCCAGCTCCCTCATTCTCCCTAGCATTCACTGTGAGTTTCTCCCATTTTAATGGTGATAAAATGTTACTTTATAAACCCAGGGCCCAGATTATCTCCACCTGCTGTAAGACCTGAGGAGAGGGCTCTAAGGGAGGGAATTTCTGTGAGAATCCCTTTCAGAGATTCCTCCATGTTGCTCCAAGCTTTGTTCCTTGTGTTGCACCACTGAGGGAAGCAGATGTTCTAGCCCCACCTACCATGGGAAAGGTAGGTGGGGCTACCTCCCATCTCACATTCATAGGCAAAGCTCTGCTCTCCAGGGGTCCTGTGCCACCACAATAGCCCTGGTCCCTGGCATCCTTTCTGGAAATACCGCTTCACTGAAGCCCGACTGCCAGGACCTCTCTGGCCATGGCTGCACTCAGGACCCCCAGCTAGGAGCTCTATGGAAAAGATAATGCAGCCTTGGTCTGTGTAATCTAGTCTGGGGATTCTCCATGGGGACAGAGGGCAAAGAACATGACTTAGCTGTCTTGATCTGCCTACCCACCACAGTGTGATGCCATGGGGATGGATTGGGGGAGATAGTGCAGAAGAGAGTGCTCGGGGGGGTGGGGGTGGAGGAGGGGAAGGGTGTGATGTGGAACCAACTAATTTCTAACACAGAATAGAATGGTTTGTTTTCATGTGGATATTTAAGAATCTCACATTCATAGGCAATGTGTGTGTATCTATAAGTAGCACTGATCCCATGTTCTTTGGCAAACAAAATATATATAAGTACTCCTTATTTCTCTGTTCTCTTAAAGTAGCAACATATCCTTCAACAGAGAGTTGCTGCCTTTGCCTTAAATTTATAATCAATGTAACTAGAAAATATGGTGAATGTGAAATAATTAGTGCAATTGCCTGTAACCTAGCACTGCACCGTCCCATTGTATCCCAGCAAGCCAGTGTGTGGAGGAGGGTAAATATGCTTTTCCTGTCAGGGATGCTGAGATTTTTGAGCTAAATATCCTTCCGTCCCTCTGAAACAGTCAGCTCTAGCCTTGAGAGAGGGAGCATGTTGCATAAGTACTGTGACAAGAGGCTTCTTTAAGCTAAAAAATCATGGAGATCTTGCTAGGCTCATCAGTGTATCCATGAAGACTCTGGTTATTTTAAAAGGCGAGGTGTTACTTAGCTTTATCTTTAGGAAGGAGTCTAGGAAGGGGAATGCGTTTTTGGGCATCAGACCAAATAATCTGGATTTGGACTGGCATCTAGAAAAGGAACAATTGCTGCATTTGGCTGTGTGATCTCAAATGCTGTTCTTTTTACAGCAGCTACAGCTGTGCTACGCACTTGAGAATGCTCCTGAGGAGAAAATACTTATGGTGCTATTTAACTTCTGGCCAGCAGAGTGCAGTTTGGTGATGTAGCATGAAGAGTATATGAATAGTTACAAAATTTCTTGAAATAGGTGTTGGGATTAAACTAGATATGCAAAATAGGCAGGACTGCAAATGTATTTTTAGACAATATATAGGAGGGTAATTTTTTGTTCTTTGTTCATATCATAGGATTTTTATGTTAATCTTCAATTCAAACAGTAATTACTAAAAATATATATAGGTAGGCCCTGAACCTGGCAGCAGATTAATTCAGGAAGTCACTGGGCCTCCACAGAGTATTCTATTCTATATAGGTTTATATACTGTATTCGTCGTCGTATTATCTGGGTGCCACCTAATGATACATTAAACAACATGATTAACATGGGCATATGGATCCAATTGCTGGATTAGGGCCTCAGAGTTAAATTATTCTGAATTTTCCTCTCATTCCCAGCACTTTCAGTATACACAGCATTATAAGCCTAATCCCCACACTCTTCGAAGTCCATGGAAAGGTTTCCACGGACTTCAATGGGTCTGGATCAGCATTGTTATTTTCACCTAGGGATAGCCCCCTTCAAATACCATGTGAGTGGCCTGCAGGCTGTTTTTGCCACTTAGAATTGGCTGTAATGTGCACCTGAACATTTGTTGTAACAAGGGACTGCTTTCCAAGGAGCTAGCTGCTGACTCCACTCTGAGACGGATATTATTTAATGCATGAATCGTGAAAGAATCGGTCCATTTGATTTGAAAAATCTATTGCGTATGCACTGTCGCTTACAGGGACTTACGTAAAAATGGAATAGTATTTGGTTTTGGTAATGTTCTGCTTAACGTCTATTTATACATCTCATGTAGCTGTGGTATATAATGAAGTTTTGAAGGACTGTGAACAGGAAATGCTATTTTAAAGGATGTGAGAGAGACAAGGTGGGTGAGGTAATATCTTTTACTGGACCAACTTCTGTTGGTGAAAGAGACAAACTTTCAAGCTCCACAGAGCTCTTCTTCAGGTCATTCATTTAAAAGACGTTAATAACTGTGCATAATATAATGTCTCTCTCTTTGTGACAAAAAATACATGATGAGCGCATTTTACCATATTCCTGCAGCACCTTTCTGTACACATCAGGGATCATTGCAGACACTAATCCAGTGTGAGTAGAGTTTAAGGGAGCCAGTGTGGATATGAGAAAAGGATTGGTTCTCTTTCCTGACACTGCCTTTCCCAGAGCCCTACAGTAGGTATTTGTAGACTAAATTTTCAAAAGTGACTAATGATTTTGGGTGCCTCAGTGTTAAGGGCCTGATTTTTAGAGGGCTGATGTTCAGTGCTTTCTGGCAATCAGGCTCCATCAGGGTGTCCTGACCTGGGCACCTAAAACCATGAGTCACTTTTGAAAATGTAGGCCTGGGTGCCTAGCTGTTGGACCATGGAACCTTTTCAAGCCTTATGGTTGGAAATGCAGGTATGTTCCTCATGCCTACCATCTCTGGGTTGATGCTATAATTAACCCATTTCCTCTATTCCCCAGTTCCTCTTTCTGTGCCAAACTCAGTGATCTAGATAATTTTCCCTCCTCTTGCTCTATGCAGGAAAATGGTGTGAAATCTCTGCCCTGGAGCTAGTTCTGTGCTTCACTCTATTGTGAACTTAAAAAAAAATTATTTCATATGTTGTTAAGTTCATAGGATCCTTTTGGATCTGGTCATTATTGCGGATCTGGCAAAATATCAAACAATCAATGGGTTGAAGAGATGCACCACATTCCCAGCAAATTCCCATCCTCTGATGGGTACAAGGTATGTCTCTCTTGGTTAGGAAAAGGCTATTCAGCAAAGAATTGCCCAGTGTCCCGGCCTCTTTCCAAAGAATTACCGAGTAAGGCTCTAAAACTTTCTGGTGTGAGGGAGCTTTAACAACTCCAGAGCTGGAGAGGTCTTCTGCAAAGTGAAGCTCTGCAGGCCCAAGTGGCACGGCTGTGAAACCTGCCTCAGATCTGAAGTTTGGTGGTTCCATGGAGAGCCGGAAGGGTTGGTCTCTGGAGAAGATGCCCTGTAAGAAGTCCCAGAAATAACTCGAGACCTCAGAATCCAAGCTCCTCAGAGAGAGCCTGGGAGGCTACTTCTGTGGGTTCCACAGCTCCAACATGTCACTTGAGGAAGGACTCGGACAGAGCTTTGACTGGGTGAATTTGGCCAAGCCTTGCTGTGGTCAGACGCCCTGGACCCTAGGGATTTCACCAGAAAAAGGGCCTTCTCTGGAGTGATGTTCACTTGCTTGATGTTTGGACAACTGTACAGTTTGTGGCACTAGGCATTACCCATACCACTCATGAGAACACACTGCAGATATAATACTTTGCACTTATACAGCAGTTTCCTTGACAAGGCTAGGTCTTTAAAGCAGCGGGAACTAAGGCAAAGAGAAGTTGTGGTTCGAAAACAACTCAGTGGCAAGGCTGATAGTAGGATTTCCCAGGATCGGTTTCCCAGTCACTAGAGTATGCTGATTGCCTGTAGTTTTAGAGACAGGCATGGAAGCCCTTGTAAATATGCAATAGGTGTAAACAGATACAAAGGCCACCAACTTCTCTTAGGGTTCTGAAAACCAACACAAACTATGTGGCCTTTACTTGTGCGGTTAACATAATGTCATTAAAATGCCTCGATGAGCACACAGCTCTCAGGGGATGTCACAGCTGGAGGGGTTCTCTGATCTTTCTCTCAGTTACTGTAAAAAGTGGTTGGACTATTGTTTTTAAAATGACAAATGCTACTACTGAGTAGAGCAACACACCTTGGCCTTTGTTTTGATGTGTGGGGGAAAGAAAAGGACAACACTTTTTTAAAAGTTACAACTAGTGAGATTTTCTATGGTTCTATTTACGACAGCTCAACTCTCTTAGTCTGAGCTCAGCACAGTGGGATTGTAATACCTGTTTTACAGACCCCAGATATATAGTTTTAGGTGCAGAAACTATTTCTGAGTCCCCCATTATTCCTTAGGGGAAAGCATCAACCCAGAGTACAGCTTCTCTTAGGAACCGAGGAGATGCCATACCGGATCAGGCTCGGGTTCCTTCTAGTCTAGTATCCTGTCTTTGACAGTGGCCAGATGCTTCAGAGGAAACTGTAAGAAATGCTTTGGTGGACAATTTTGGAATAATCTCCCCAAAGGGAAAGGTTCTTCTGAACCTCTAGTAAGCTAGAAGTTGGTTTATGCCCTGCAGCATGAATGTAAATGCTCCCTTCTTAACAAACATTCACAAAAAAAAACCCCTGTCTCCTGTGACTGTGAATACACTCAATGAGGCACTATTGTCCAGAGGCTACGGCAATGGACTGGGTGTAAGGAGACCTGGGTGCTACTCCCAGCTTTGCCCCGACCTGCTCTGTGACCTTGGGCATGTCATTTCCCCTCTCTGTGCCTCTATTGCTCTTCCTACCCTTTGTATGTGTAGACTATAAATTCTGGGGCAGGGACTGTCTCTTATGAAGTGTAGGTAGAGCATTTAACACAATGGGGCCTCTAGGTGCTACTGCAATATAACTAACTAACTAACTAACTATATATATATAACTCTATATATGTCTAGTTTTTTTTTGAATCTTGCTCTGCTCTTGGCTTCAATAATATTTTGTGGCAATGAGTTCCACAGATTAGTTATGCATTGTGTAACAAAGTTGTCTAAGTTACTGAGCTAACTGCACCTCTGACTCCTTCTGGTCTCGTCACATGCACCCCTCTCAGGTCTTGGGCCTCACGCCATCACCTCTCTTGGTATGGAATCATGTGATTCTCCCACTCTGCAGTCCCCTGTGATCAACCGCGGTTACCTCGGCAGGTCTGATTTATCCTCAGTGCCTGCAGTTCCATCCCCTCTGGAGCACAGTGATAACTAGTGACCAGGCAGCATTCGTCAAGCAATGTATTATTTATTTAGTACAAAAGGCTTTCAGAGAAAACAAATCTTAAAACAATCAACACCCTACATGCTAGCCTGTCTTTCCCTAAGGCTTACCGTTCCCTGGATCTGGGGAAAGATCCTAATCTTTCAGACTCCTCCACAGAGCCTCTCGCTGGGTCTGTCAGGCATGCTGACAATTGATCCTCCTTCTCCTGAGGAGGCTTAACTGTTTATAGCCCTTTGATAGCAGAACAGCTATGTCACTTTGGCCTAGGGCCTGGAGGAATGCCATTGTCTTACAATTGCCCCTCACACTCCCTCCCTCCCTGACCCCCGTGTTTGTTGGGAGGGTTGCTTACCTCTAGCGATTTTGTTGCTTTCCTGCTTGCTTTTCTCACAACCTCCTATTAAGTCAGATCGATACATTCATTCAGGAAATTCCAATAACCCACCATACTCTACTGTAACTTCCCTTTACAGAACAGGTCACATGCAGTGTTCATAACATTATTATATCTCAGTATTCATAGATTATTACATGGCATCTCAACGTCTGTCACAAAAGGATTTCTTGGTCTAGTGCATGGGACTATTCACAAGTCTCGAGATAGGCACAAGCTTAAGGACTTTACTGAATTGGGGCCACACTTATTACCAGATCCATTGTTTAAGAAGAGATACACTTGGGATGTTGGAAGTGGATTTGGATTGTGTTACTGTGGTAGTGCCAATACAGATGGGAACATTTTGCCCGGCTGATTTGTATATAAATATGTAGTAAGAGATCTCTCTTGCCAGTCAACATCTTATATCTACAGACTTATAAGGCCTTTATCCCCAAAGTATTTACGGGTTTAGCATGACAGCAAGGTACGGAAGTATTATTGTCCCCATTTTACAGATGGGAAACTGAGGCACAGAGCGATTAAGGTTACAGACTGTGGTAGAGCTGGGATTTGAACCCAGGTCTTCTGAAGCCTAGTCCTGTATCTTTAACCACAGCAACACCTTTCTTCTCTTATTCAAATCTCTCAGCAAAAAGGTCATTTATATTTTATTTAGTTCTCTAGCTTTTCTGAGGCTAAGAAGAAGAAAAGGAAATGTACTTTACTGAGAATATCTAGAAATATAGTTGAATTGTTCCACAGTATTTATACTGATTGTTGGGAACAGAAATATTGAAAAACTTTATGGCAATTATAGCAAGAAAATATTTACATCAACTACATAGTTGAAAAAACTAAGATCTTTCATTCTGTGCTTAAAACACTGGTTTGCGGAAGGGAGAGTGGGGTTAGATTTACTCTTTTGCCACTTACCTGTGGGTGCCTAGAAGTAGGATGAATCCTGCATACCTTGATCAGTCAAAACTCCCACTGAAGTCAGTGAGAGTCTACCTGAGTAAGGGCAGAATGCTGGAGCCTGCACTCTTTAGTCTTAGGGACCGTAAAAGAAATAACAGCCCTTTTTAGCATTTGCCCTTTCAACACTGCATCATGTCTTCTAAAAGTTTTACAGTTTCATTGATTTTAGCCAGTTGCTGATATTAAACTCTGTGATTGTTCAAACTTATCTGGCTTTTTGCCCCATTTTAAAATTAAAAATCAGGTGCCCCTTAGCAGTGCCTAGGGCCTGTGCTAATGACCCACTACCAGTTAGTTTGGCATTGGGATGCTCATTAGATTAAATACCTTTTCTCTCCTTTCCCCATTGTAGACAGCATCACAGATAAAAATGTCTTCAGGAAGGCCCCAGTCTTGCATCACTGAAGTGAATGAGAGCTTTACCACTGACTTCAGTTGCTGCAGGATCACACACTTTGTCACGGCAGGCCTAATCTGGCAGTCTTTACTTGTTTTTTATTCAGGCAAAATTCCCAACAGACTGAATGTTGAGGTCTTTACTTAGCTGTTGAAGTCAATTGGTATATAACTGAGTAAGGACAATAAAAATCTCAGGATTTGCTCCACAGACTTTTTTTAATATATGGAGATATACCTATCTCATAGAACTGGAAGGGACCTTGAAAGGTCATTGAGTCCAGTCCAGTCCCCTGCCTTCACTAGCAGGACCAATTTTTTGCCCCAGATCCCTAAATAGCCCCCTCAAGGATTGAACTCACAACCTTGGGTTTAGCAGGCCAATGCTCAAACCACTGAGCTATGCCTCCCCCCCTTCAGTAAGTGGGAGCTTTGCTAGAGTTATGGATTATGTCATTTGGCATATTTTGCTTTTTTATGACTTGGATACCAGCTTGAAAGATTCAACCAAGACAATTTTGGAGGGAGCTACATTTTAAAATCCAGGCAATACAATTGATGTAGAAAGTGGCTGGTGTCCAACATTATCTATATGCTCTTTTTGAACAGTTTGTCTTTTAAAAATTAACAGAATAGAAAGTACAAGAACAATTTAAAAAATAAAGTGAGGGCGAGAATCAGTAATGGAAATGGACGTAGGGTTTGTTTATGCAGTGACAGCTCCCGTTTGGAGATCCTGATGCAAATGGCTCAGTCACGTTACACGTATCTGTTTGGCATGCTGTGTTTTCCATTGCTCCCATTCATAGGTCTAAAGAGAGAGGGAAAGGCAATGTTTACAATTTATTTGGATGTGAAGTGAACAAGAAAATGAGTTCTGTAAAAAAGCAAGATCCACCAGCATTGATCAGCTCATCTGGCCTTCATCTAAACCAATGGTTCTCAAGCTGTAGGCCATGGAATACTTCCGGGTACACTTCACACTGGTGAAGCATCTGCCAGTCGTCAACTAGTGACACCTTCTGCTTGCTGTAGCCTGCACCATAACTCTTTCAGGACCTTACAAAGGCTTTTTGATCAACAAAACAGTCCCCAATCTGGATCCTGTACAGCTGTTTCATATTGTTCTTTGTGACACGGTATTGCCAATCCCAAACATCAAAAATCGTGAGTCAGGTCCCCAGTAATCATGAGACTGCCTTTAAAAGCATGAGATTTAAAAAATAATAATAATGCATTTTGGATTCTTTTTATTTGCCTCTGATTTCTGACCTTTGGGATATACTCAGGTTATGTTTTCAGGCATTTCTCTGCAATCATGAGGGCTAGAAATGTCTTTTTTTTAAATGAAAGCCAAGACTCTTACATATTCACATGACTCCTGGAGGTAGCACCTTAACATTAAATATTATGAGACTTTTGATAAAATGGCAAGAATTAGCTTGTGGCTTTTTTTGAGGAAGTACAACCATGATCAAATTTGTCTGCCAGCCCTGGAGGAGTAACAAACACTCAGGGAAGAGAACTATAATGCAAAGTGACCTGGATTGATTAGGGCAGTGGGGGCTGCAGGCAAGTGGGGGAAATCCAGTACAATGTACTGTAAGGTCCTGCGCAGAGAACAGGAAATAGACACAAGAAAAAAGGAGGGAAGTAACTAAGCTGTCAGTACCCACCATGTCAGAGTGAGTTTATTTGCTATACTGTCCTGCTATTACTTTTTCACATAGCTAGGATTCCTGGTTTCTGCAAGGCAGATGTGGCTTCTGGACTTGGCGGGGGAAAGGGCATGTGGTCCCTGGGATGCTTCTGATCTTAAGAAAGTATGTAAATGTTTAAGAACCACAGATCGAAATGTGTACTTTGTAGCGAAGTCTTGTATCAAACATAAGTAGGCTTGGCAGAATTTGATTTTTATTTTTTTTATAATCTTGAAAGATAATGTCAATGTCTATTTTCAAGCAATTTTTTTAGATTTTTGTCAATTTAGACGTTCACAGTTGCGCAATTTATGGGTTTTATGATTTTTTTTGTATTTTTATCAATTTAAATTTTCACAGTTGTGGGAAATTATGGGGGACAGACAATTATTTCATGACATTAGATGTTGAGATTCAAAAAGTTAGAGCTTTATAAACCATTAAAACACAAATTGTCAACATCACATGTCAAAATATACAAAGTAAATAGCCTTAAATCAAGCAGTCAGACCTGTTTTTACTATTCATTTGCTAGTCCATTTGTAATAAGCCTAATTCACAAGAATAAATAAGTGGATGTTGACTCTAATAAGTTCTTAAACAGCATTTTTCTTAGTTGCCTATTTGTAAATTTCAATTATCGATGGAAATATATCTTTTTTGGTTTGCGTGTGTGCGGTGAAATCAGTGTTTACTGACATTTGCTGATAAAAATCGAATCCTTCCAAGTCTAAAGAAGCTATTTGTCTTTACTTTCAAGGCCCCTCACAACCTATCAACTGCTGCCTCCAATAGGCCATGAAATCAGCCTCCATCTCTTTCCACTTGTTAAATTTTCAAACAAGCACCTTCGTGCTTTCTCCCATGCTGCCCCTCACGCTTGGGAGAAACTCCCCATAAACATCTGCATAACTAATACATTATCCTCCTTTAAATCCCTCCTTCAAACTCTTTCTTGCTGTGATGCCTACAAAAAACTTGACAACAGTTAGGCTGCTGGTACTCTGAGACAATTGCCTGTCATGCTGACCAATATTGTCTCACTGGTTCCTTGTACTCCCCTGTATGTCTGTATCCATCTGTTGTCTCCTGTCTGATGCCTAGATTGTGAGCTCCTTGGGGCTTTATATTCTCTGTTTGTGTAGCACCTAGCACAATAGGGTCCTGGTCCGTGACTGGGGCTCCTAGATGCTACAATAGTACAAATAAATAATCATCATCATACTTTACTTTATGATGAAAGCTGGCAGCAAATAATAAGCCTGCTCCTACTTCCCTCTTGCTGTGCCCTCCAAGTCTACTAACGGCCAAATGCTGACAAATGGTGAACATCTCGGGCCTGATCCTGCTAATCCTTCTCAGTCATGTGAGTTGTAGCTCTGAAAGCACTGGGACTGCTTGTGTGAGCAAACGATCACAGGTCCAGCCTCCTGCTTAGCACTCACCACCCCCCATTCACTTCAGGCACTTGTCACCTTGCAGGAAGGGCTCAGTACACACAGGATCAGGCCCAGGATTATAAGAACATAAGAACGGCCATACTGGGTCAGACCAAAGGTCCATCTAGCCCAGTATCCTGTCTACCGACAGTGGGCAATGCCAGGTGCCCCAGAGGGAGTGAACCTAACAGGCAATGATCAAGTGATCTCTCTCCTGCTGTCCATCTCCACCCTCTGACAAACAGGCTGGGGACACCATTCCTTACTCATCCTGGCTAATAGCCATTAATGGACTTCACCACCATGAATTTATCCAGTTCTCTTTTAAATGCTGTTATAGCCCTAGCCTTCACAACCTCCTCAGGTAAGGAGTTCCACAAGTTGACTGTGCGCTGCATGAAGAAGAACTTCCTTTTATTTGTTTTAAACCTGCTGCCTATTAATTTCATTTGGTGACCCCTAGTTCTTCTGTTATGGGAATAAGTAAATAACTTTTCCTTATCCACTTTCTCCACATCACTCATGATTTTATCTACCTCTATCATATCCCCCCTTAGTTTCCTCTTTTCCAAGCTGATTGTCAGTGTAATGTCTGGAATCACCTTCTATAGTAATCTGTTTCATCAGGTATCAGAGGGGTAGCCGTGTTAGTCTGGATCTGTAAAAGCAGCAAAGAATCCTGTGGCACCTTATAGACTAACAGACGTTTTGCAGCATGAGCTTTCGTGGGTGAATACCCACTTCTTCGGTCCGAAGAAGTGGGTATTCACCCACGAAAGCTCATGCTGCAAAACGTCTGTTTCATCAGGTTCAGCTAAAAGGAAAGTCTAGTGGGCCAGATCCTCAAGCAGTGTAAATCTGCGCCTCTCCAGGGCGTTTGGATGTACGCTTGTTTACAGCAGCTGAAGATCTAGCTCAGTGTACAGTGCATATTTTCACTGAAAAATCATTTGCGGTGGAAAAAATAAACCCTGAAGTTGCCAGTGCCAGTTCAGGGGCCAGATCCTGTTGAGAAGCAGTCCTTTATCATCTGAGTTGTATCACTGACTTCTGAAGAGCTGCTATTGAAATCAGTGAACTGCTCACCAGAGCAAGGACTACTCCTGTGAATAAAGGTTTTCAGGATTGGGCCTTTAATTCTCATTTCCCATCCATGTCTGTGATATTCATTTTATTCACTACAGTAAAGTGTAAGGTTTAAATGCCTCACACTGCAAAAAGAAAACTGGAACTTCCCCTTTAACAGCTCCTAGCTCAAACATTCTCCAAGATGTTCCTTCTGGCCTGAAACTTTCCAAGCTTTGGTCAGCCCTCCGGTGAATTTCTGGGGAAGTTTGAGTGCAATCCATTCAGCTGTTTTGGAATGGAGCTGGGAAAAAGATACATACTTGTTCCCATTTTCCCAATATTTTGTTTTGTGCACAAATTACATATCAATAGATGAACTTGACGCACTAAGGCATAATTGCTTTGCTAAGCTTTTTTGGGGAAAAGTTTTAAAATAATGGAAATGTAAGTAATTAAAATATAATTTTTCTGGCATGCACAGAAAATCTGTTTCCTAAGGCACTTGGAATCTCACGCTATTGGTTCTACACTCCATAGTTCTGCTGTTAGGTTTTTCCCATACTAACATAGCATAGTAATTTCAATGGGAGTTTTGGGTAGGCGAACAGGCAATATTTTTATTATTTATTACGGTAGCACCCAGGTGCCCCAGTCATGGACCAAGGCCCCATTGTGCTGGGTGCTGTACAAACACAGAACAAAAAGATACGTCGTGGCATGATGACCTCTTGGCTAACACACCAGGGATTGAACTGGGGACATCCAGAGCTAAAAGCAAGAGCTGCTATAGCTTGAACTAAAGTATCAACCCTTTTTAGCTGGGGGCTGTAACAGAGCTAAGTGAATTTTTTTTTTTCACCACAAAATGCATTTTTCAGGTCACCAAAACTATTTGCGAATTAGGGTCAAAGTTAGTGGATAGTTTTGGCCAAGAACAATTGGAATTTTATTTTCAAAAATGTTGAAGTGTATCGGTTCAGCCGTTTCAAAACGAAAAATATGGAGTTTTGGTTTCAAAATGGCATTTTGTTTTGAAATTTAACTTTTAGAAAAAGAAAGGGCAAAAGGCACCCAAAACAATCCAAAAACTGAGCAAAAAAACCACCCTTGTTTTGGGTTGAACAAAATGTTTCATTTGACCTGAAACAAAATGTTTTTGTTTGGCAAGGAAAATCAGCAAAAATTCAGTTCTGGTTCTAACTGAACCATTTCCCCCGCCCAGTTCAACCCCCAAACTGAAAAAAATCTATTATATGCTCAGCTCTTGACCATAACAACTTCCATCCTCTGTAGATCAGCACAGAGGGGGCCTGTAACACACACTCCGCAGCGGATTAGAATGGCACTTTGCAAGGCAATACATATCTCATCCTGGAGATAGAGTGAGATAATAGAGGCATATATTTTTTAGGTTCCTGTGTAAAGCTGCTATGATGTGGTCACAATGCTGTGATAGCAGTGTTATATTTAAAGATCAGAAGGCATTTTCATTCTAAAACCCTTTCACAAAACATTACTCTTTGGGCAGCAATTTCTAATGCTTGATCTCAGCCTAGGAGTTCATTTTTAACAAGTTTTAACATCTGGTAACCATTCTGTATTAGGGAGATATTAAAAACAGCATTTTTCTGATGTTAATTTTTCTTCATTTAGGTAACTCAAAAATAGCTTGTTCTGAAATTTAAAATCTGACATATGTGGGTCCTGAAGGGGGAATGTGAGCTTAGCTTTGTCTGCAGACATTGGATTTGCCAAAGAAAAGGCTCTGGAGGTTTGAAAATACTACCCTGAGCATTCATTAAGTCCAAATCGTCTAAATGCTAATCCCAACCCTGACACTTAGGGCTTGTCTGTAGTATGGATTTGTGCAACAATGTAGTTCCACCAGTGCAAATCCCTAGTGTGCACTCACTGGGACAGTGTAAAATGAGGCTCACACAAGTGCGACTTGACCCTGTTTAAAACATCTTCTGTGGGCCTTCGGCAAGTCATTTAAAGCTACTTGAACCTGCCTGCCTCAGTTTCCCATTAGCCAACACAGTGATGTTGCGAAGTCTCACTTAATGGTGGCAATAGCTTTGAAGCTGGACAATAAGAACGTGACCTTACAAGCTCCTGGTGCATGGAGAGCCCATGAAGTCTGTGCAGACAGAACTTGTCGGGTTCAGCCTGAATGCTACTTGTCATTACTATTTATTTATTTACTGTTCACAGGTACATTTCACAGTGCGATTATCTGAATGTGCCGTCGTTTTATTCAAATAAATAAACATGCAATTATCTGGAAAAGGGGGAAAGAAATGATATCCAAAAATAGCCCCAAACTCTATGTTAATGCAACGGAGTGGGCCAAGTACTGCATCTCTTGAATCCAATAGTAGTTTTGGGAACAGAAAAATGCAAGATAATGGGCCTTACATTTGAGATGTCAAAAATTCAGAAGATTCACGTTTCCATAGCAACTTTAACACTGCCCCCTTGTGTGTATATACTATGGCACGTCTTTTGTTACACAATTAGGGCTTGATTCTGCAAGGGGCTGAGTTCTCTGACCCTGATCCAGAAAAGGATTTAAGTACAGCTCAGCTTTAAGCGTGTCTGTGTAGTCCCACTGTCTTCAATAGGATCATGCATGTGCTAAAATATTTTTCGGGGTCCGGCCCAGAGGGCTCAGCACCTTGCAGCCCTTAGATAACACAGGCCAATGTGACAGCGTGCCTGCTGGAAAAACAAACGATACTTTCCCCTATTATCCTTGATGGAGACATGTAACATTTGGTAGGTATATTGGGTGATCCTCTAATGAAAGGGCCTACTGTAATTCATATCCACAAAGTCTGCAGCCTGCAAACTCTTTGAGGCATGAACTGTCTTCCTGTGCGTCTGTACAGTACCTACTTTATATTGGGTGCTACTGTATTTAAATGGTATATAATAATAACAAAGGGGAAAGGGTTAAAGCAAGAACCTTAAGGCTGATTTTCCGGACTTAATGACACACACAAACCCTCAGAAGTAATATTGTGTGCATGTGAGGGGGCCGATGCATGGGACTTTTTGGCTTGTGGTATCAATTTACTTTATAACACGCTGCACAAGAAGCCACTGAACTAAAGAGAAAATGCCCCAAAATGGAAGTTTACCAACCTTTTACATTTGCATCTTCGTCTTCTGGTTTCTTTTAAAAGAAAAGAAGATGAAGTTGAAAGAATTAGCGAGCGAGTCATCGTTCAGTAAAAAAGACGCTGCAGCAACACATTACCAGCATTCCCCCCCGAAATCATCCTCTGCATGCTAGAGTTGAGTTTATATTTGCTGTAGGTTTGGTCCAGCCACTGTCTCTTTTAGTTTTCTTTTGGGCAACCCTTAAGCAAGGCAAGTAGTCCTTATCCAACACATAGTCCTATTGAAGTCAATGAAATTGCTCCCATGAATAAGAGCCACTCGTGTGATTAATGGCTGCAGGATTGAGCCTTCCGTTTGTATTCAGGACTAAAACTCAAAACTGAAGCATTGACTGTACGTTACTGTTTGCTATCGATACCAATCTGGAAAGCCAGTGAACATTTGTTTGCAGCGCTTATTTCTACAATAGGCAAGCGGCATGGATTGCCAGAAGAGCACAACCAAATTTACACGAGGTAACTGAGACCTGACCCTGAAAAAGAAGGACTTTTTCAGTAAAAAGCTAAACAAATGCAGTCTGGAAATAAGGCGTACTGTACATTTTAACAGTGCAAGTAATTGATGATTGGAACAATTTACCAAGGGTCATGGTGGAGTCACCATCACTGACAATTTTTTAATTTTAAATGCTGCTCTCTGGCCTGGGAGCTAAGGAGTATCTGGCTCAGCCGGATGGAGGGGAGTCACTTACTTTGACACACTGTGATGGTGGCCAGCAGGGCAATGAGGAGGAGAAGGCAGGCGCTGGTTAAGGGGACCCAGATGTAAAAGTCACAGGATAAATCCAGCCCTTTCTTTGGGGCTTTCGCTGCAGAAACAAAATAGTGTAAAAAATAAAACTAAACCAGGAGCTTCAGCGATCCCCCCCCCCCGGCTCCGCTCCAAGAGGAGGGATCAGGCAGCGGGTGGGGGTGCAGGATGCACTCTGTGCAGGGGAGGGAGGGACAGGTGCAGGGTGCACCATGTGCTGTGGAGACAGAGATGGCCCGTGCTGGCCGATAGCGGGGCGAGCCGTTTCTGCTACTCGGCAGCAATCCCAGCGGGGAGGACTGGGCTGGTGCTTGTGCGTGAATTTATCGGCGGGGTTGGTTTAATGAGTCGCTGGGTTTCCCTCTGCAGGGAAAACACGTGGCCGGCAAACCCGGGCTTGGGATCTGTCCAGCCCAGGAAAGCCAGCGCGAGCCCGGGAGCCAATGCTGCATGCAGAGCGAGCAGTCAGGGCGTGTGAAATCACAGCCAGCCCCGCCGCTGGGGGCTCTGGCTCCCCGAAAGCTGTGGGGACGAGCCGAAGCCGGTACCTGTGTTCGGGAAGTGTTTGCAGTCCCTGGGTTCCTTGGTGCCGGTGGTGGTGCTGGGCTGGGGGGTGGTTGCCTTAGTAGTGGGGGCTGTGGTGGGGGGTGCTGGAAACAAGAATGGAAACAACAGGTAGTGAAGTCAATCTCTGTCCCTTCATCTCCTCTCGCTGCCTCCTCTGTCCCTCCCTCCAGGACTCACTCCCCCGATAGAGCCAACAGAGGCTGTGCTCCCACGTACCCATAGCCCATGGGGACAGCAACTCCTTCCTCAGCCAAGGCTACTCTGTAGGGCCCTCCTGGGGCAATCCCAGTCCTGGAACAGATTCCAAACTCCTTCATTCATCATCTAATCTATCTATCTATCTAATCTGGTTTTATCCTGCTGCCCATCATCATAGTATCTGGGTGCCTTCCAGTCCACATAAAATCAGTAGCAATTGCAAAGCCCCTAGTGGACATCATGGAGTCTCTGGCACTTATCCCATTTTGGGTTCAAAACTCTGCTTGGGTAAGGTTTGGGGTTTGATTTTTTAAAAGATTTTCTTAATGTTTAGGGGTTGGTTGGATAGAAGGGGTGTCAGTGATGGGGTTTGTTGGGTAGAAGGGGGTGTCAGTGATGGGATTTGTTGGGTAGAAGGGTTGTGAGTGATGGGGTGTGATGCATGGCTAGAAAGGGTTAAACATCCTGCAAAATAAATAACCCACAGAAGACATGTGGGGAGATAATGTTTGTGTTTTTGTGTATTTCTATATGTATGAGTAGGGTGGACAATGTAATCAACAGTCCCTGTCTATGCTGTATTCTGATAATTCAGAGGTCAAAAGAACATTCTATCATGTAAATGAATTGTAAACACAGAATATCTCAGTATTCATCTCTCTTTGAAATGTACGGTGAATGGTGGAGGAACAAGCAAATGGCATTATGTTAATTCGTATAGCTAAGTACAGGTGATGGACCTCCTTCATAGTCATCCTAATTACCTTTTGTTCCCTGAGGAATTCCAACTTGTCAAAAGACATGAAATTGTATAAAAGATCCTTGGGGCCTGAATCTGTCATCTCAGATCTGTTTAGACTTCATCGGGGAAGTTTGAGTCGCAAGACTAAGGTCCCAGTTATGCTGGTGCACCCTGAATACTGTATAAGATTTGGACATTGGACTATGACCTATGAACTGAATTCTAAAACTCTGAAACCTGAATTCTAAAGGAACTCTTGGCAACCACAAAGCTCACCATCTGTGCTATGAATCTGCACCTAAATGAATTGAACTCATGTCTGTCTGTATATTGATCTTTTAACCATCCTCTCTCTCTTTTGTTTTGTAATAAATTTTAGTTTAGTTAATAAGAATTGGCTGTAGCGTGTAAGATCTGAAACATTCATTAACCTGGGAGGTAATGTGTCCGATCCTTTGGGATTGGTAGAACCTTTTCTTTTATATGATGCAATAAGATTTTCAGAAATCATCATATTTGACATGGGTACCTGGATGGAGGCCTGAGGCTGGATCATTTTAAGGGAACTGTGTTGTTTGAACTTCTGAGTAACCAGTAAGGTAATAAAGAAGCTGTTTTATGCTGGCTTGGTAAATCTATTGGAATATCCACCAGCTTTATGGGGATTATCTGCCCCATTCTTTGCAGTTCACCCTAATTGAGTGACCACAGCTGGCTCCCCACTAGGACCCCCGTCACAGTGGCGTAGTCATGCTGGAATGCACATCACCACAGGTTAACTGGGTTTTTGGATCAGAACCACACGCTTGTCAAAAATTTAATTTGATATTGGAGAGTTTAAGGGTTAAAAATCTGTTACAATGAGCATGCAACAATCATATGAAGAACTTCATAGAAAAAGCCTTGAAGATTTGTGCTTACAGAGGGGGTTGTCTTTTAAGAAAAAAGCCCCAGATCAAGAACTGAAAAATCTGCTAATGGCAAATGATCAGGAAGCAGACCCCGTGAGAATGCTTGCAATAAGAAACAACTTGAATTTGAACAGAAGTTTACGGATCTGGATCTTCGTTTACTGGAGAAGCAAAAGCTAGCTGATATGGAAAAGGAGGCTAAAGAAGGGATTGATAAAATGGAAAAAGAGGCCCATTTAAGGCATATAGAATGGCTAGCTGCTGAGGAGAAGGCTCACCAGATGCAACAGGAATCTGCCAGACTTCAACTCCAAGTGTTGGAAGAGCAGAAAAAACAGAAATCCATCCCCTCTGGACAACAAAAAATGTCTAATGGTATTTCTTATGTGGAATGTGCTCATAAACTGTTAGGTTTTGTCAAGAAGTGGATTACTGGTGAGAAAGCTTGGGGTAATTTTGAACAGTTCATGCAATTAATTACACTTGAACAAATGTTAAATTTGGTGCCAGATGAGGTCTGGGCTGCTATATGCGATGGAATGCCCAATTCTGTCTTGCAGGCTGCTGAAATTGCAGATGAATTTGTGCAGAATTGAAGTAATGAAAGAAGTAAGCCCCTGGGAAAGAATAATCACCATTCACCCCAGTTTAAAAGAAAGGAAGGGTCTAGGAGTAAGCCTAACCCCAACGTGGATAAAAAAGCTCATGGGAGCCCAGAGTTGAAAACCTCTTACCCGAAAGGGAGGCCGGTTACCTGTTACCAATACGGAATGCCTGGGCACATAAAGCCAAATTGTCCAAAATTCCAAACCACCCCACGACCTGATACCCCTGTGAGTGCCAATGCCAGAACTATGAGTGCAGATGCTAACCCTGTAAAAGTTAATGTTGTCTCCCTAGCCCCAAAGGAGGATGTAGGGGAAGGGCAGGGTCTCGGGAATTATGTCAGAACTGAGTTTTGAAGGGGTAGTGATTAATTTATTAGAAATGCAAAGGTGAATGGTGTGGATTGTTGCGGTTGGCACGACACAGCGTCAGACATTACTTTGGTTAAGGAGTGTTATGTTAGAGAGGAGGACAAACTGGAAGGCAAGAACATAACTGTTCTGGCTTTAGCCAAGTTTCCTGTACATGTTCCTTTAGCTAAGATCCACCTGGAGTGGGGGGATTTTAGTGGTGAACTGATGGTAGGCATTCGAGATAAACTTCCAGCAGACGTTCTTATAGGGACTGACATTATGACTAAGTTTAATATGGTTAATGTCATACCAAGGTCTCAAGGGAAGTATGGTGCTGATGCCTCTAGCTTGCCTGCTGTCAGTGAAAAGAGCTGCGAAGGGGAGGAGATGGCATCCAGCCCTTTAGGTATGGAGTCTGGCAGCTCCCTGGCAGGGGGATCAGGTGAAAATCTTCCTGATGTGTCAGAGATGGTTCTGAATTTAAGTGAAACTCAGAAGGAATTTATTGCGGCCCAGCAGAGCGATGTTTCATTGGAACAGGCCAGGGCCAGTGCTCAAAGTAATACCCCAACTGAGGAAGGAAAAGGTACAGTCTTGATAAGTGATGGATTGTTGGCAAGGTTAGTGGAATATGAGTATCCCTATGCCTTACCTGTTACCAGTGTGGAGAATTGTGACAGTGAAGGAAATGTCCCTGTGTCTGTTAGGGGTAATGACTTGCCCATGAAGGGAGCTACCCCAGTCTCCAAGCAGTTGTCTGTGAATAGCCATGTCTGCTGGGACAAAGGAAAGGATATCCCAAGCTGTTTGTCTGTTAAAGGGGAATGTTTCTCCAGCTCTTTTCTGTTTGTATTGCAGACAGAAAAAGCCTGTCAGCCTATGATGGTTGAAAATTTTTCAGTTGACCCAGAGTTGATTCTGGATACAACTAAAGCCCAGGAAGGAAGTGGTCCTAAATTTGTGTCTGCTAGGGATGATGACATTGCAACTAGGTTGCATCCAGTAGATGTCATAAATAGCTCCCAGAGACCAAGCGATTCTGGTGCTTCTATTTTGCCTGTTGCTAGTGTGTTGCTGGGTAAAGATACGACAACCTTGTCTGATCAGGGTGATGATATAGCCAGGACACAAGAAAAGCATGAAGGTGATTTGATTATGCTACCTACCGACAGTGTGGAAACTTGTAACAAGGAAGGGAATGCTTCTAATCTTGTGACCAGGGTGGATAAAAATCAATGATTTAAAAAAATAAAATAAAAAAAACCAGATTTTTTTTATTTAAATCAGATTTTTTTGATAAAATGCTTTTTGAGGAAAAAACCTATCTAAAGATAGTTTTAATTAAGATACATTATACCTCAAAGATATCTCATCATGGAATAGGGATTATAAATTCTAATTCTATAGTATGAGACAATATATTCATGTAATGATTAAGAAAAGTTTTGTAAATGAGTTCCAATAGTTCATGGATTAGGGACCCAATCTTATGGGGTTCCACGGGCTTCTGTATAGATTATTTAGGTTAATCTTTCTATCTACCCAATGGGACTCAGTGCTCAGTCTAGAAGATACCATCAGAGATGCTTAGTTTTGCAGTTCTCAAACTGTGGATTTGTGTCTCCAGAGGTAACATGCTTGTTAACAGCAAAAATGTTTTAAAATAAATAAATAATATATAGAGGTGAGACATAACAGACCTCAACTCTATTGTCCCTCTGCAAATTTGTGTTCACAGAGTCAATCCCTTACCTCTCTCTAAAAGTGCAAAGCTTCAAAAAGTTCAAAGAATAGAAGATTGTTGGGGGCGGACTAGATCTGGAGAAGGAGAAGAAGTCTGGAGATAAATGTGAGAAGCGAGGGACATATGCTTGTTTTGTTAAAATATTATATGTTTGCTGTTGAAGAAAAAAATCCAGACTACTTAACGTTGTTGTTTTAGTTAAATAAAACAATTTAAATGTCTGTCTGGTGATGTTCTCCTCCTAATACAGCATCGCAAGAAAATCCTCCAAATATTAATGATTAACCTGTTGAATTGGAGATAGTTCACCTCCCAATGACTTCATAAATATCTGCTTCAATTACCTTTGGTAAATGAAATAACCAAACAATCATTCATTTTCTGATATAGCTGTAAAACTAATCTGAAAAGTTTTCAAAATAAAAATGTATAGTGTGTACCTTCTAAAAATGAAACCTACATCTATCTCTGAGTTGTGAAGAATAGGTATTAAGGTTATAACAACCAACAAGAATGCACTTTTATGTAGAAAAGCATGATTAAATCGAGTCTTCCTGACTAGCGATTTAAATCATGATTAAATCATGATTTAAATCAATTTGATTTAAATCAAATCCACCCTGCTTGTGACTATGAAGTCTAGCAGTTTACCTGAAAGGGGGTTTTGTGAAAATCCTTCTGATGGGACAGAGGTGATTCTGGATTTAAGTGACACCTAGACAGAGTCTGTTGTTGCTCAGGAAAACGTTCCTTTAGAGCAAGCCCTAGGTCGGGGGTGGGCAAACTTTTTGGCCTGAGGGCCACATTGGGTTTCTGAAATTGTATGGAGGCCGGTTAGGGGAGGCTGTGCCTCCCCAAACAGCCAGGTGTGGCCCGGCCCCTGCCCCCTATCCAGCCCCCCCGCTTCTCGCACCCTGATGGCCCCCCCGGGACTCCTGCCCCATCCAACCCCCCTGTTCCCTGACTGCCCCCGGATCTCCCGCCCCTGACTGCCCTCCACCGCCCCATCCAACCCCTCCTCTCATTCCTGACTGTCCCCCCCGGGACCCCTGCCCCATCCAACCACTCCTTCTCCCTGACCGGCCCCAGAACCCCTGACTGCCCCCTGCTGCCCCATCCAACCCCCCTCTCCTTCCTGACTGCTCCCCCAGGACCCCGCCCCCATTCAACCCCCCTGTTCCCCGACCTCTGACCGCCCCGACCCCTATCCACACCCCCACCCCCTTACCACCACCCCGAACTCCCCTGCCCTCTATCCAACCCCCCCTGCTCCCTGCCCTCTTACCGCGCTGCCTGGAGCACCGGTGGCGGGCGGCGCTACAGCCGTGCCGCCCAGAGCACCAGGACAGGCAGCCGTGCCGCCCGGCTGGAGCCAGCCGCACCACCACGCAGCACAGAGACCGGGTCAGGCCGGGCTCTGCAGCTGCGCTGCCCGGCAGGAGCTCGCAACCCCGCCGCCCGGAGCATTGTGCCGGCGGCGCAGTGAGCTGAGGCTGCAGGGGAGGGGGAACAGCAGGGGAGGGGTTGGGGGCTAGCCTCCCGGGCCAGGAGCTCAGGGGCTGGGCAGGAGGGGCCCGTGGGCCGGATGTGGCCTGCAGGCCATAGTTTGCCCACCTCTGCCCTAGGTGAAAAGGATAAGGGCAGAATTTCTGTGAAAAATGGGTTGTTGCTTAGAAAGATTCCTGAAGAGGAAAATCTTCAGGGTAGTTTTTGCAAGCAGTTTGCTGCAACTGATGGGTGTGGAAGTGATTTGATTGAGTTAACTCAGGGTGAATCACTGTATAGAGAAAGCAACAGTTTGTTTGGGAGACTTGTTCCAGTTCCTAACTGCCAGAGGTGAATAGATCCACTGACTTTGCTTTAGAAAGACCCAGTGTGATAGCTTTGAAAAGGTTTCAAATGAAATAAAAATTGTTAGGGAATTTAAACAGCCCTATAAGCTTAAGCAGCTTGTTGGGGAGACAATGTTGTTGGAACATGAACGTCTCCATGTTGATTCATTAAGTAAGCAGGCTGTGACTCAGGTACTGAGGAAAGATCGGGTTACTGGTTACTGGGTTACCAGCAGCAAAGAATCCTGTGGCACCTTATAGACTAACAGACATTTTGCAGCATGAGCTTTCGTGGGTGAATACCCACTTCTTCGGATGCAAGGGGAGAGCAGGCAAACTCTCATCTCTAGATATTTTATTTTGGATATGTCTTATAGTCTCTGAGTGGACTTGACATCTGATTCCATGTGGAAGCAATGGTTGGTAAGGGAAGAACAAAAAAAACCTTGAGTCTAACATGCTAGTGCAAATGGATGGTATCTCTTTAAGACAAAGTCCAGCCTTGGAATTGGTAAAGGTTACGGATTTGAAAACTAGTAAACAAGCTAGTGTCTGTGCTGTTGCAAATTACCTGACTGATTGGGGGGAGAAAGACTGCCCATAGCCATTAGCAAAGAGGATGCACCCAGCCAGCCAATGGATTCTGTTACGCAAAAGAGTTCAGATTTTGACCCTACTGGACATGGAGGAAGGGAAGGATTAAACCTGGCAAATAAAAGCCACAGGTTAACCCTAAAATACCAAAACACCAAGGAAGACCCTAAGGTCAAGAAAAAGCTACGNACCCTACTGGACATGGAGGAAGGGAAGGATTAAACCTGGCAAATAAAAGCCACAGGTTAACTCTAAAATACCAAAACACCAAGGAAGACCCTAAGGTCAAGAAAAAGCTACAAAGGTTCAAAAGGGATATTGAACAAGCTGACCTAAAGAATGATTTGTCTAAACCAAAGGCTTGGCATGACAAAAATAATTGTAAATGTACACATGTGATAGAACTGATGTTAATGTTATTGCTAATGCTTGTAACTAACTTGTTGCTGATACCAAGAACTGTAAAAATGTACAATGTGCATGGTCTTTTGGAAAAGCCCTTGCACACGTTAAGAGTGGTGCATAATAGAAACCCTTATGATTATACTGTTTGCNCTGTAAAAATGTACAATGTGCATGGTCTTTTGGAAAAGCCCTTGAACATGTTAAGAGTGGTGCATAATAGAAACCCTTATGATTATACTGTTTGGTTCAACAAGAACACACTTTGTATTAAAAAGCCTAATAATGTTAAGGTTTCACAGCTAATGCATAGACACATTTCTAAAACTTTCCACAGCAGAAAAACCACTACAAGCTTGAACTGCTGTGCACAAAGGCAAACTGAGGTACAACACCACACAGCCTTCATGGCTGAATGCCAGAGTAAGTGCTCTTTAAAAAACATAAATGGCTATGTTAAGTTAATACATATACAAACCCCTGGAATCACTAAAGTGTTTCACAAATATTGTACTAAGTTTTTGGCTGGGGCCAAAGCATGCATCAATAATTTCGCCTTAAAATAATTCTATGTAAACACAGCTCATATCAATGTTGGACAGTCCTCAAGGTGTATCCAGGAGCTCTAATTTCACCCTTCCACACCTACTGTGAATGGTGGAGGATCAAGCAAATGGCCTTATGTTAATTTGTATAGCTAAGTACCAGTGATGGACCTTCTTCAAAGTCATCCTAATTACCTTTTGTTCCCTGAGGAATTCCAACTTGTCAAAAGACATGAAATTGTATAAAAGATCCTTGGGGCCTGAATCTGTCATCTCAGATCTGCTTAAACTTCATCAAAGGAAGTTTGAGTCACAAGACTGAGGTCCCAGTTATGCTGGTACGCCCTGAATATGAGATTTGGACATTGGACTATGACCTATGAACTGAATTCTAAAGGAACTCTTTGCAACCACAAAGCTCACCATCTCTGCTATGAATCTGCACCTAAATAAATTGAACTCATGTCTGTATGTATGTTGATCTTTTAACCATCCTCGTTCTCTTTTGTTTTTTAATACATTTTAGTTTAGTTAATAAGAATTGGCTGTAGCGTGTAAGATCTGAAACATTCATTAATCTGGGAGGTAATGTGTCCGATCCTTTGGGACTGGTAGAATCTTTTCTTTTATATGATGCAATAAGATTTTCAGAAATCATCATATTTGACGTGGGTATCTGGATGGAGGCCTGAGTCTGAATCACTTTAAGGGAACTGTGTTTTTTAGACTTCTGAGTAACCAGTAAGGTAATAAAGAAGCTGTTTTATGCTGTCTTGGTAAATCTAAGTATTGGAATATCCACCAGCTTTATGGGGATTGTCTGCCCCATTCTTTGCAGTTCACCCTAATTGAGTGACCACAGCTGGCTCCCCATTGGGACCGCCGTCACATGAGGTTTGTTGGGTAGTAGGGGGTGTCAGTGATGGGGTTTGTTGGGTAGAAGGGGATGCCAGTGTTTTAAGCATCATTCCTACAGCATTTTCCATGCTGAGCCATGACTGGGAACAGGGAGGAGAAAGTTAGCAGGCATCTATCCCATTGTCTCCAGTCTCCTGAAGGAGGGGGATCACTAGGACCCTATGGGGAAACCTACACCGTGCTCAGGGACACCCAACTGCTGGCAGTTACAGGCAGTGAGTGGAGGTGAAGGGGAGTGACAGAGAAGAAGGGTGAGGCAGATGCCAGGAGTCCGCGTGGCTGAGACATTCAGGGAAAGCGAAACATTGAGAGGGGCATCCTGGGCACAGGGCTCTGTACAGGGACCCCTGACACCTGCCCACCTGGGCACACAGGAAGAAAGGGCCAGGTCTGAGGGGTGATGAGGATGATAAGGATGATGCTGGGCTGGGAGGGAGGGGGAATGCTGGGGCTCCAGCCCAGGCAGAGGGGGCTGAAATGGGGTGAGGTAGGTGCTGACCTGGTAGGTGGAGTGGGATCCCGGAACTGAAGTGCAGCCTCTGGTTGTGGTTGACGATGCAGTAATAATTGCCCTGGTCCTGCTCCTGGAAGGACTTCACGGTCAGTCTGTAGTTTTTGGATTCTTTTTTTGCGTCAAAGCGTACGGGTGGTTTTCCATTCTCCGTCGATGCCACCCGGTTGAGGGAGGAAATGAACAAGATGAACTGGGGGGCAGAGTCCCTGTGCTGGCGCATCCAGGACACGCCGCTGTCGGACAGGCCAGAGCCTGAGATCACACACTCCAGCTCCACCCTGGCTCCCAGGGTTGGGGGGCTGCCGCCGCTGGGGAGCCTCACACTCATTTTGCTTCCCTGGTCCTGGGCTCTGCAGCAGCCTGAGGGAGAGAAATCCCCCCAGCACAGTTATCAGCACAGTCACACCCATCCACAGAGAGTGTCCTCAGCACCATCCCAAGCCGTATTCTCCTTACTGGGGTCTCAGACCTCACTCAGAGCTCCATCCTCGCTGATTAGTGCCATGGAGATACCCAGAGCAGTGAACCAAGAACATGCACAGGGCTAAGGGATCAACACGCTCTCAGGCAGACTCGGGTAATCCATTTCAGCGACTGCTAGGATTCAGGTCTACAGCGTGCTCAGCGATCGCCCTAGTCCTTACAACAGCTGCCCTAGTTCAATAGATCATCTGATGCAGAGAAGCCATCTGGGTGAAAGCTCAGGTTACACTGACAGGTACCAAGTTTTTTAAAATGATGCATTAGTTTTGACTGTGCTGGAACCCAAAAAAATCCTTGGGCCAGACTCTGCTCTCAGTCATGCTGGAGTAAATCTGGAGTAACTCCACTGGCTGCACCTGCATGACTGAGCTCAGGCTCTGGGCCATTTTCTCTATTCACTCACAGAAACAAAGTAAAACACAAAACTGAAAATTAATCTGGTGGGTTTGTTTGCTTTTTAACCTTTGTTTTGACTCCTTGCCCATTTGTTTTGACTCCTCCATCCAGATGACTCTGGAGAGACCACCCTAAACTCCCATTATTAATTACTCTTCTTAAAGAGGTTACACTAAATAGCGATTCTGTACTCACACAAGCTCAGACTGAGAAAAAACTGCAAAGAAACGAATCTGGCCATTATCTCCTTGTGCCGACTGTTCTCAAGAAAGGTGCAGCAGAGCAAAGATGAATTTGCTGGTTTTGCTTCATAGGACGTAGTGCTTTTTGGAGAGGATGTGATGTCAGAAAACATCGTAGGAAAGTTTCTCAGCCTCCAAAATTAAATGAACCAAGAGGAGAAGAATTCATCCCTAAGTCAGTCTTGGTTCATTTTTAAATATTGGTTTCAATCATCTTTCCATATTTAAGGCCAAACACTTTTGCATTGTAATCAGGGACGATCTGTCATGTATCTGTCTTCTTGCCAGCTACTGTACTTTCCCTTTACCATTCACTAAAACAAATGTTGATTGGAACAGCATTGGATCCTTTAAATGGGTTGACTCTCAATTTTTTCCATACCGGGATCCACTCTCAAACTCTCCTCCCATCTAACTGGGATCTAGTTGCAACCCTCCTCCCATTGACATATATGGGAAGTACAAGGTGGTTGTGACCCGATGGTTTAGATCTCAGCCTTTAAATCCCATATCTCCTATTTCCTGATGGAAAGTTCATTGCATTACACTGAGGGCTTATCTACACTGAAGGCCTGCTTCAGTGAAGATGTTACCTATGCCAATGGGAGGGCTTCTCCCATCAGCACAGGTAATCCACCTCCCCGAGAGGCAGTAGCTATGTCGATGGGAGAAGCCCTCCCATCGACATAGTACTGTCTACACTGGGAGTTAGGTCAGTATAACTGCGGCAGGGATGTGAATTTTCCATACGCTGAGTGATGCAGTTATATCAACATCAGTTTTTAGTGTAGACCAAGCCAGAGTCTCAATGAAATGCCATAATGCTATAATGAGGATTACAAAACACACTATTTTGTTTATGTACTAAGCAGGATACAGCACATGATCAGATATACTTGTTGTACAGTATATTATATCAAAAAAACACATAGTTGGAATATAGGTTAGTTCCACCCATGCCTTCTGTCAGGTGTTACCATGCTTGCAAACTCTTTGCAAAAACAACTTTGTGCAGTGCTGAGGGTCTGTGCTGTATGAAACCCACCAAGAGCGGCCCACGACCCTCATGGTATTTTTTCAGATCTTGTGGTTTTATTCTCTTAACCACTGTGACTTCCGCCCTGCAGAAGAGGAACAAATTCTGTTATGTACAAGGCCTTTGCTCTCTGCACCAGGGCTACTGCAGACAGAGGTGGAGGGGATGAAACGCCACAGGGTCTTTGCAGCACAGAAAGCAGCTCCACAAGACAGGAGGGCATTGACTTTTGTTGTGCCATCTCTTGTTTCTTCTCTTGGCTGTTTCTGCCTTCCGTGTCTTTGAACACTGATGGATCTTGGAGCAGAGTCCCATGCATGGCGTTTTTGCATTAGACTCTGTGATCAAAGCACCCTTTTCCCGTTCATGTTGGAAACCTGGCACCTCTGACCTTTGATACAATTGTTATTGTGGCTGCTACTTTGATGAGATGGTTATGAGAAAAGAAACGAAAAATGTACAGACTCTGGGCTAATTTAATCAGACATGGAAGGATCTTGAGTGTAGGTGTGTGTGTGTTTCTAATTTGTGTCTTTTCCAGGAACATACAATGAGAACGCAGGTGATTTTCCATCATGTCTCGCTGAGCAAACATCCTTGAAATGGTGAAAATGGCTGCTGAAGTCTGTCCGAATATACCAGACATTTGCAATATTAAGAAAAAATGTGCTACTTTGATAAAAATAACACAGCAATTACATGTTTCTGGTTAAAAAGAAATGTTCCTAATTTCCATCAAGCAAACATCTATGTCTGAATCTCAAAACTAAATTAATGTGAGTTCTTTACATGGTTCCAATGTCATTGCAATAGTTCAGCATCATATAGATCAGTGGTTCTCAAACTTATTTGATTGCGCCTCCCTTCTTTGCATCTGTATTTAATTTACACACACACACACTGGTGCCCGGCCAGCAGCCGCTGTTCTCCGGCCACCCAGCTCTGAATGTGTGAGGTCAGGTTTTTTTCCCCTAAAGCTTCCCACGCTCCCACCAATCAATTCCACAGTCTTAGGATTTTAAAAGTAGTAAATTTCATGATTTCAGCTATTTAAATCTGAAATTTCACAGTGTTGTAATTGAAGGGGTCTGACCCAAAAAGGAGTTGTGTGTGTGTGTATGTGGGGGGGGGGATCAAAAGGGCATTGAAGGGGGTTTGTGGTACTGCTACCCTTACTTCTGTGCTGCTGCTGCTGGTGGCGCTGCCTTCAGAGCTGGGCAGCAGGAGAGCAGCAGCTGCTGGCCGGGAGCCCAGCTCTGAAGGCAGAGAAGCTGCAAGCAGCAGCACAGAAGTAAGAATGGTATGGTATTGTATGGTATTGCCACCCTTACTTCTGCGCTGCTGCTGCCTGCAGAGCTGGGCCCTCAGTCAGCAGCCGTCACTCTCTGGTTTCCGAGCTCTGAAGGCAGCAGTGCAGAAGTAAGGGTGGCATGGTATGGTATTGCCACCCTTACTTCTGCGCTGCTGCTGGCTGGGCGCTGCCTTTAGAGCTGAGCTCCCGGCCAACAGATGCCGCTCTCCAGCCACCCAGCTCTGAAGGCAGCGCAGAAGTAAGGGTGGCAATACTGTGATGCTCCTAAAATAACCTTGTGACCCCTCTGCAACTTCCTTTTGAGTCAGGACCCCCAATTTGAGGATCATAGAAGACTAGGTTGGAAGAGACTTTAGGAGGTCATCTAGTCCAACCCCCTGCTCAAAGCAGGACCAACCCCAGCTAAATTATCCCAGCCAGGGCTTTGTCAAGCCGGGCCTTAAAAACCTTTAAGGATGGAGATTCCACCACAGGTAACCCATTCCAGCGCTTCACGACCCTCCTAGTGAAATAGTTTTTCCTAATATCCAACCTAGACCTCCCGCACTGCAACTTGAGACCATTGCTCCTTGTTCTGTCATCTGCCACCACTGAGAACAGCCGAGCTCCATCCTCTTTGGAACCCCCCTTCAGGTAGTTGAAGGCTGCTATCAAATTCCCCCCTCACTCACACTGGTCTCCCGCATGAAATCTGTATAGTATAGGGTAAAAGCACACAAAAGACCAGATTTCACGGGGGGGAGACCAGATTTCATGGTCTGTGATGCATTTTTCATGGCCATGGATTTGGTAGGGCCCTAATGATGGGCATGTTATAGAAGCCTGTATGGAATAGGATAAAGCAGTAAAGACTATAGTATTGCCTAAAAAGGACATACCAATTCTCCCTTTTTCCAATTAACAAGGAAAGATAATCTTCATTGTAAAGATGCCTACAAATTTCCTGACATGAAGGCAGTTTCCTGAATCTTGATGATGATTTATCGTTTAGATTACAGCAGTGCCCAAAGATCGCTGGGTTAGGTGTTATACCGGGCCATAGGAAGACAAGGTCTATGCCTTGAAGAAATCTAAATGGGCTTCCATGCATCACTGCTAGTTCCAGCAGAACTGTGTAAGCTCCTAGGACTCTACAGATGCATTTTATCTTCATGGTTTTATTTGCTGCAATACTTTGTGACTCATGTTTATAAGGAAAACAGTATCAACCCCATTCATCTTTATTCACTTATTTGCAATGCAGATGGGTTTGTAACTTATACAAACACTACGTTGCGTCAAAGCGAATGACATTAGAAGGTGCTGTTCATTTATGTTTGCTGCAGCAATGAGATCGCGAAAATATCCCTAGTTCGGGTGGGACAAACTAACACATTCTTATTGTTTATAGTAAGAGTGCCCTTCATTTATTCATGATGGACCTGAAAACCTAGCCCTCTTGGGTGCCATCTCTCCCATCAGACATTTAACTACTTGGATTGTAGCTATTTAGCTGGTATTTAGAGAGCTGAATGACTTAATTTGTACAGTACCTGCAGAAATTTGTGGATGCAAAAACTGTACCTGCAGTTATTTCCTTCTGAAAAATTGCTGTCACGAAAAAGGGTGGACTAGAAAAGACTTGGCTTCAAATCAGACCCAAAGTAAATAAACAAGATAAATAATATGTAAACAGCAATACTGAAACACAATGGTCCAGATTCGGATTTCAGTTGTATGGGTGTCAATCTGCTGGATCTCGACTGCAGTCAATGGTGTTACTGAGGATTCACACCAACAAATCTGAGCTCAAACTCTGGACCAATGAGCCAAATCCTGAGTAAGGGTCTTACTATTACTCATTGCTTACCCGGTCCTAATTTTGGTACACCCCCCCATTGTATATGAACAAAGTGAAAACCCAGTTTGATGGTGCAAACATATCTAAATAGGAAACATATACGTGGCTTACATTTATGAAGCTTCCTACAGCATGTCCCAAATTAGCTCCAAATGCAGTCATCCTTTCTGTGCTGGGAGGGATTCTGAGTTGTGGGGAAAGGGAAATCTGCTGTCGAGGCAGCATATTCATTGATGGACTCCTTCCATTTACTTGGGTGGGAGTTGGGTTATCCCCAGACTCCCAAGCAGGGTGCAAAGCGGAACAATTTCCCTCACATTGGCTTGCAAAGTAATTAATAATAAAACAGAGGTCTTCAGAATTTGCAGAGGAAATTTCAGTGGGTGAAGGTAGGGTGGTCTCTTAGCGAAGGCACTGGCTGGGGAGGCCTGGATTCTGTGCTTAGCTCCGCTGCTGGCTCACATTATGATGTTGGTCAAATTACTGAGCATGTGTGGGCCTTACTTTCACATGGATAAAGTGAGAGTAATGACAGTCGGTGTCTTTTGTAAAATGCTGGTATAGCCCATTGGTGAGTGTGCATTACAGGTCTCCTCTCTGCGTGTTTGTGACAGCCTGGCTCTTTAGCTCAACCTTTGCCTGGCTGCACCAAGGGTCGCACTGATACAGCTACACCGACAGCTGTAACGCGGGCAAATCCTCGGTTTAGATGAGGGCTGGTTAAATTTATATAGATTGATGCAAATTGAAAATCTGCTGCGTGTTTTTGCCTGCAGACGTTGGCAGGTATACATTGTCTGCATACTAATATAACAGGCTCTCTCCAGTTCTTATAGTCTCATGGGGCTTTAGGAATATGAGTAAATTAAGCCTCAAAGTATTATCTCCATTTTACAGATGAAGAAACAGAGAGAGAGAGAGAGATCAGTGCAGCCTCAGGTTAGAATTGTGTTAAGCTTTGCAAGATTTGTGTCTTAGCCTTTTTTTTTTAGCAAAATTATTCTTTTATTGCCATTCTGTGCTATCTTAAAAAACATAACATTTTGTTTGTAAACTAATCCCATATCCAGAGCCACAGACTCTGCTGAAAGGGAGCTAATCTGAATTAATCCTGCTGAGCCCTGACCTCCCTGCTCTGTCCTAGCTGCCTGAAGCTAATTTTCCGCAGAGATTCCTGGGGAGGCCAGAGCAGTGAAATAGCTCAGAAAATGATTGTGTTGTTTCATCTGTCTCTGGAAAAGTCAAGTATCATATTCGCAACAATGGCACTCAGGTATTACGGCCACGGGAGCCATATTAGCACCTGGATAGATGGATGAACAACTGCCTCCCAATGGGAGTAGGTGGTATTGCACCCTGCAGTATGGAACACATACTGTAGATATTGCAGTGTGGTGTGGTTGGCAGCTGGGGCATTATTGGTGGCGTATAGCCCCATCATCCTCTAATGACCATCTGCTTCTGGGGTCCGTATGCAGAAAACACAAAGCATCACATTGTCAAGCTATATATACTACAGAGGTGACGTGTTGGCGGAGCGTGTGCGGGGTCATGTCCCCTCCCCCATTTGCTGCTTGGCTTGTACTGAGCATGCTCACATGGACTGAGCATGCTCAGTAACACTGCTGAAGCCAGCTGCCCTCACTCTGCCCCTTCACTATCGGCAGACGTGTCGTTTCGGATACACTGCAAACTATCTTGGGTGTTATCCCGTGGTAGCTATAGTTTTGATGGTCAGTATTACTGTACTAAATCAGACCATTTGGTTCATCCTGCCATTGACAGTGCCCCAACCTAACGCTTTTGAAGAAGGAGATTCCCTCTTCTCTGTCTAGTCAACTGTATAATGTTGAACATGAGTAAAAATTCCTTCCTTACCCCTCTAAATGATCATCTTATGCCCTGCAGCATGAGACATGATTGTCCTTATTTCAGCACTCCTAACTATTGCTATTGTTGGTTATTAAAATCACCCATCAGGAACTCAGAGATTAAAAAGAAATTGAAGATTTTCATATATTATTTCCAAATTTAGCGAAGTCTCAGGTCACAAGCTTTATGTTTTGAACAGAGAAAAACAAACTCAATTGCTAAGAACACAATTGTTTGACTTTTCCGGTGTCAAATGTAATAAACCTGTGGTTGATGCGCTAGCTAGCTTGCTGCTCCCTTTCCTTTGCAAACTGCAGCACTAAAGAGGTCTTGAGAACGTCAAATGTGCCACTACCTCACTAGCTCTCTACTTTAATCTTTTAACAGGCAAGTCATTTCTTCAAGGCAACCTCCTCTCATCAGGCTTCTTTTCCCGATGAGTGGGCTCCTATCTGTTTGACACGCACCTCAATTAACTTTTCCTCTTCAGTAGCAATGTCTTTTGCTATTAATAATGTGGACATGGTGTGTTTTTCTGAGTTATTTTTATTTGGGACTTCTACAGTTATCATTGCCAAAGGAAGCTGTGTGGTCTGAACTGCTAATCACTAGCCCAGGAGCCAGAGACTCTTGAGTTCTAATCTACGATGTGTTATTGACTTGTCTTGGACAAGTAACATCGGGCTAGATTCACAAAAGGACTTAGGTTGTTTGTATAGGGCCTAGCACAACGGGGTCCTGGTCCATGAGTAGGGCTCCTAGGTATACAGTAATAGAAATAATAAGTCCAACATTTAGGTGCCTTGACATTCATACAGCCACCCCTCATCTGTCACCTAACCCCAGTGGGTGAGGATGAAGCCACCTCAGTCCTGACCCCACCCTGCAGGTAGAGAGCTGCTTGGAGTCCTTGTTCACAGCTAACCCCTGTGGGATTCTCAATCTAGGTCTTGTCTCGCCAGTGGGGCCCAGTCTGGTAGGCAGGTGCTGAGCATGCCTAACCTGCACAAAGGCAGCCAGGAATTTGTGTGTGTCCCACCATAGGCCAGTGTTTATGGCACTCACCAATGGGACAGACCCAGATTTAAATCCCTCCTCTGCCTGATTTGGAGCAGGGATTGAATTTGGGTGTCCCACATCCCAGGCGAGTGGCTGCATCAGCTGGCTCTAGACTCAGTCTCCCATTGTTTCTCTCTGGCCCAATGCATATTTAATTATTTAGTACAAAGTGGAACAGCTTCAACGGGAGAGACTGAGAGAGCCCCATGCCAGAATGTGCCTATGGACCAGAACAATGGGAGTCAGGCACCTGAATCCTTTTGTGGATCTGGGCCCCATGCTTTGCCCCTTTCCTCTGCATTCCACTGCTGGCTAGCATAGGTGGCTCCCTGATCAGCTTGCTGGCTTCTGTGACTCCCTTTCTTAGGTGCCTAACTCGCCCTATTCAATGCATGGAGCTGCAGATTCCACTGGGTGGCAGGACTCCTAGGAGTTAGCGTGCCCAAGTTCCCTTCCTGATCATAGCCCTTCAGCCAAAACTTTAAAACTTGGGTGTCTAACGTTAGGCACCTGCAGCTTCCTTTGACTTCATTGTACTCAGCAGCTCTGAAAAGTAGGTCACTTTTCTTTAGGTGCTTACCTCTAGGCAGCCAAGTTTTAAAAGTTTGTGTTAAGTGACTTGTCCAAGGTCACACAGTGAGTCATTGTCAGAACAGGCTGGGCACTGGACACTGCTCCCTTGCGCCGATCACTCGATAAGGTAAGGTTTTCTTTGGAATGACATATGGTTAAGGTCCAGTGCTTATTGTCCTTCTGCTGATCTTTAAAATAGATCAGAAGAAAATATTCTGTCTCCTGGGAAACACTGAAAGGGATTCTGTGAGATGGAGACCCCCAGGGAGTCTCCTTCCTTTGTAACTTCACATGTCCAGTAAAGAACTCTATAGATTTCTGTAATCTTATGACACGGGTTACTAACCACAAACACTCCCTCTCCCACCCACTGCTTAGTCCTGTCACCTGATCACTAGATCACAGCTCATTTATCCTAACGCATCTAGCTAGCCCAGCTGGTTAATTTCAGTGAGGAGAAAGGTATACAGTAAAGGTGAAATTCACCCCTGTGCACAGGCCTCCTGCTGGCTCTCTGCACGGAGATGAATTTCACCATTAATTATCAGTATTGCAGAGCTGAAAATCAGCAGGCTGGGTGGCGATTTGCTAACTAGCCCATCTTTTTGGTAGTGGTGGATTTTTAATACTGAAAGCAAGGGACTGCCGGCACAGCTGGAGTGAGGCAAAGTGAAGGTAGATGCTTTTCAGCCTTCATCCTCTAGGGGGCGCTAGTGACTTTGGACTCGGTAAAGAATCACTTGAAGAGTGAGTTTCTTCTCGCACTGGACAAGGACCTTTATCAGAAGAAGGGAAACAGCATTATCTGTCAATCTACCCTCTAGCGCCCGGTAGAGCTTTCACACAGAACCTTCCCCAGCCCCCTTAGGCCTGGCTCACTGTGACAGATTTAAAGAAACAGAGCACATTATCCTCACAGAGTTAGGAGCTGAGTTCTTCAGTCTCTATAGGTTTGGAGTCCCACATTCCCTTGATGGACCCCATAACTTTTACCCCAAAGAGCTTTAGAAGGAAACTCTGGAAGGTGACCCTATGGAGTTTCTGGATCCCTTTGTGGATTTGGTGCGTTTATTTTTCCATGGGGGGGCTGATATGACCTTCAATTACTGTTAGTGAGGATTTGGGAGGCTGCTTTGAGTTTAGACAGGTTCATTATTTCTAGGGGAACTGGTGTGAAAGATAAAAAAATGCATTCAGGAGCTTGAACTACGAAATTGCGGATGTGTTTCCAGTACTTATACCAGTGTGTTGCTCTGTATCACTAGACCCATCTCTTTTCCAGTATTATTAGTGACTTCAGACTGACTTGTGGAATTGTGCTATTCCATTCTCTTTTCACATTCTCTTGAAGAAAATGTGTAGAATTATCTCAATAATAATAATATTCTTCTGGGGCCGGTTTTGTTCATCTTCATTAATGATCTGGATGATGGGATGGACTGCACCCTCTGCAAGTTTGCAGATGACACTAAGCTGGCGGGAGAGGTAGATACACTGGACGGTAGGGATAGGGTATAGAGTGACTTAGACAAATTGGAGGATTGGGCCGAAAGAAATCGGATGAGGTTCAACAAGGACAAGTGCAGAGTCCTGCATTTAGGATGGAATAATCCAATGCACTGCTACAGGCTGGGGACCGAATGGCTAAGCGGCAGTTCTGCAGAAAAGGACCTGGGGATTACAGTGGATGAGAAGCTGGATATGAGTCAATCATGTGCCCTTGTTGCCAAGAAGGCTAACAGTATATTGGGCTGCATTAGTAGGAGCATTGCCAGCAGATAGAGGGAAGTGGTTATTCCCCTCTATTCGGCACTGGTGAGGCCACATCTGAAGTATTGCGTCCAGTCTTGGGCCCCCCACTACAGAAAGGATGTGGACAAATTGGAGAGAGTCCAGCGGAGGGCAACGAAAATGATTAGGGGGCTGGGGCACATGACTTATGAGGAGAGGCTGAGGGAACTGGGCTTATTAAGTCGGCAGAAGAGAAGAATGAGGGGGGATTTGATAGCAGCCTTCAACTATCTGAAGCGGGGTTCCAAAGAGGATGGAGCTAGGCTGTTCTCAGTGGTGGCAGATGGCAGAACAAGGAGCAGTGGTCTCAAGTTGCATTGGGGGAGGTCTAGGTTGGATATTAGGAAAAACTATTTCACTAGGAGGGTCGTGAAGCACTGGAATGGGTTCCCTAGGGAGGTGGTGGAATCTCCATCCTTAAAGGTAAGAAAACCTCAGCTGAACAAAGACCTAAATCGAATAATCTCTACACACACATCTATTGTTACCCCTTTTGACCTGAGTGACTAGTCAAAGTTTGGGACCTCGGGGGTTGTTTCCACTAGAAGGAGAAATTGATGACAGAGCCAGGTATTTGATGCAATCTTGTATATTTACAGAAGATGTACACAAAGTCCTGTTTGCCTGAACTCAGTAGGAATAAATCAGCAGGAGACTTTTCCTTTGCTTGTTGTTCCAAAACTGCCTTTCCAGCCAGCACTCTGTGCCCACAAAGTGTTCTCTCTTTGCTTTCTCTCAGGGCCACCTTACTAGCACTTCTGTTACTGTCTATCTGGCTTTCTGGCCACTTCTGTCTCTCTCTCACACACACACAGAGGCCTTGTCTGCACATACAGCACTACAGCGATGCCGCTGCACTGCTGCAGTACTTTAGTGAAGACATCACTGCGCCAATGGGAGAACATCTCCCATCAGCGTAGTTAATCCACCTCTGCGAGAGGCAATAGCTATGTTGGCAGGAGAAACTCTCCTGTCAACATAGTGCTGTCTACATCAGGGGTTAGGTCAGTATAACTATATGATTTTTGACACCCCTGAGCGAAGTAGTTCTACTGATGTAAGTTTGTAGTTTCGACCTGGGCATAGACAAAAACAGGTCCACCAATCAAAGCCCTAGATCCGGCATTTGAACCCCTTGGGCCACATGATTCAGCTTCTACTCAAGCTTTTCCATATGCCTGTGTTTTCAGTACTACTGTTACTGTTCCAGTCACGTGTTTACATTTATCCTGAATGAAAGGCAGTGGTTATGCCCAACCCACAACAATGTATAAACATACTGTGACACTCTATACCTCGGGGGAGCGCCCTGTAACCCCCATATTCCTCATCTATGTATAACTGTGATATTGCATATAAAGCAAGCAATGTGAGGTATCAGGGGAAAGGTTATGATCTGCTGAAACCCACTGTTCCATCTAAATATGTATATCATTAATGCATATGAAGTTATGAGAATGTGTTGTATGTTTGTCACTAAAATATGCTGTGAGTTGGGGAATTGCCCAGATATTAGATCCCCAGAGACGAGGACAAGGAAGCTAATCAACACCCGAGTGGGTGTTAAACAACCATCAACAGCCACTGTCCTGCAAGAGAGCTACAATTCAGTGACTCACTTGCACAAGGCCACAGCAGCAGAATTGCTCAACCTTGCCTGGTGACTCAGCAATGCCCCCCAGACATGCCTGGATTTACGTTCTCCAAACACATGGACTAAGGGTAGGAAACAGAACACAGGGGCCCCATGCTTTATGGGCCTTTTCTCCTCCCCGCCCACCTATGCTGCAAGCAACAAGGACACTGAAAAGACTGAAGACTCCAACAGAGGAGACTGGCCCAGGTCTCAAGGGTGAAACCTGTCTACTATGAACTGTAATATCCAGTGGAGTAAGAAAAACTGCTTAATCTAGATGTTGCCCAGTCTAATAGGGTGGAGAGTTTAAACTGCGTGCTTATATTTTATTTTATTTTGGTAATCACTCTGACTTTTTGCATATCATTTATAATCGCTTAAAATCTATCTTTTGTAATCAATAAACTTGTTTTACTGTTTATCTTTACCAGTGAGTTTGTCTGAAGTGCTTGGTAAATCTGCTCAGGTTTACAAAGGCTGGTGTATATCCACTTTCCATTGAGGAAGTGGTGAACCAATTAATAAACTTGCATTGCTCAAGAAAGGGTCTTGAATGGTACAAGCCAATATATTCCTGAGGTACAAGGCTGGAAAGCTAGGGGGATTTGGCTGGTGCCTGTGTGATTCATGAGTGGCTCTGGGAGCATGCATGCAATCTAGCTGGGTGTGGGGCTCCACGTGTGGTTGTGCTGAGTGATAACACCTGGAGAGATTTGCTGCTTGTCACTAGAAAAGCATTTTGAGAGACAGCCAGGCTGGAGAGTTAAGAGGGCACAGCAGTCCCACAGTCCTAGGCAGCATCCTGGGGATCCCGTCTCTCTCTCTCTCTCTCTCACACACACACAGACAGATTCTGCAACACACACACACACACAGATTCTGCAACACTCACTTCCACTGAACAGCATTGAACAACACTTATTCACACAAGCAATCCTGTTGAATTCAGTGCTGCTATGGTGGTAAAAATGCCTGGCCCTGGCTACACTACAGCTTATACTGTGTGTTATACATTTTCCTAGTGCAGACCAGGACAGGAGAACTATGGAGGGGTGAAAGTCACACTGTGCAGAGGACCATGCAGCATTTAAGCCCTCAAAATAAGGAGCTAAATGGAGAATAGGTGTTGTGTTGGGCCTCTGCACACAGCTGAATTTCACCCCAGGGGAGTACATGTAGCTCAGTGTGGATGAAAGTTGTAGAATCACAGTATCGCCAATGCCATACATTCAAAAATCACAAGTTGGGCCCCCAAAATCATGAATTGTCTTCATGAGGTGGTTTAAAAAGACGAATACAGTTTGAGTTCTTTTTATTTTCCTTCCTGTTTCTGAGCCTTTAGAGTGCAGTGGGGTCACATTTTCAAGCTTTTCTCTGCAACCAAGAGGGTTAGAAACTTAAATTTTGTAAATGGAAGCTGAGATTCTTGTGCAGTCTCTGTTATGTCCAGGGCCTGGGGGTCAGGCCTAATGGTTAGACCGGGGCAGTCAGAGGCCAGGAACAGCCCAGAACATCAGAGCTGGAGTCAGGGACCAGAAGTCCAAGCTGGGGTCAGAAGTTGAGAACAAGCTCAGAGGCAGACCCATCACTACAGCTATCAGGGGAGTCCATCTCATTGCACAGACACTTCCTGTAATGCCTCCTGGGCTTAAATAGGGCACCTGGACCAATCAGGGGCCAGAGGGAAGCTGTCAGTCTGGGCTTCCAAGGTGGTACTTCCTGTTGTGTTTCTCTCCACAGGGTCTATATGGTAAAGTATGCATCCCTACGCTGGCTGCTGGCTAGCAGCCTAGAGGCATTGGCTGTCCCACAGATCAGAGTTCTACTCCCGTCTCCGCTGAATGTCATGTCACCCCTTCCTTCAGGGGTGCCCTTACGGTGCTGCAAGACCAGGCTTATCCAGGTCGTTTTTATGGAAGGCATCCAGGAGTTTGGATGGACATGGGAAGCTGTTTCCCAGGACCATTCTTTAGGGCCGTCACCTTCCCATTCAATGAGATACCATAGTTTGTTCCACCTATAGCCGCACTTTTTGGCCTATTGAAAATGTTGGTTACCCCGTCACTGATGGTCTGCATACCACTTGTAGGCTCTCTTTGCTTCCCTGAGGTGGCTTCTTATCTCCTCTTGGATCTGGTGGATCTGTTGAACCCAGTCGCTAGCTGCTAGGTTTGTGGAGGCCATAGCTAATGCCAGGTGGAACTCAGGATGGAATCCATAATTGGCAAAGACAAGACTCCACCCAGTAGAGGTGTAATCGGTGTTCTTATATGAAAGTCCATGTAGGCCAAGAGTAGGGTGACCAGATGAGGGGAATAAAATATCGGGACACATGGGGGGGGCTGAGCAAAAAAAAAAAAAAAGGCGAAAGCCGAGCGAGTCCTGGCTGAGAAGAAGAAGAAAAAAAAAAAAGGCGAAAGCCGAGCGAGTCCCGGCTGAGAAGAAGAAGAAAAAAAAAAAAAAAGCCGAAAGCTGAGCGAGTCCCGGCTGAGAAGAAGAAGAAAAAACAATAGTGCTGCCTGTGGATATCTCTGTCCCGCGTCCCGACCAAAGATCGGTCAGGACGCAGGACAGAGACCAAAATATAAAATCGGGACGTCTGGTCACCCTAGCCAAGAGTGCAGACCAGTTGTTCTCATGGTAACTGATGAACCACAAGAGGTGTTGTTCTAGTATTTGGTTTACTCTCTCAGTATGGGTGTGGCATGCTGAAGTGTCGTAAGCCTGGACCTCTTAGAAGCCAGAGGGTTTTGCACCAGAAGTGCAAGATGAACCGCAGGCTTTGATCTGAAGTGACACAGTCCGGAAGCCTGTGGAGGTGGAGGACGTGTTTCACTAGGATCTGGGCTGATTCATCGGAGGATTGTAGGTGGGTATAGGGGACAAAGTGTGCCATCTTGGTAAATTACCCTGTGGCTTCTGGATTCAATGTCAATGAAATCCATGGTGGTAGTGCCCAGGGTCTGGGCAGGGTTTCCAGGGGCAAGACAAGGCCAAAGGGTTTGTTGCGCATTGTCTTGGTGTAGGCACACAAGTCACAGGAGTCGCCATACGTCTGTACTGTGGCTCACATCTGGGGCCACCACCAGAAGAAACAGGAGGCTAAGTGATAGTTTTTAAGGTAACCAAAATGGTCCGCTATTGGAGAGCCATGACATAGATGCAGCACATCTACCCAGGGGAGTTCCAGAGGGTCGCATGTGTGTCCATTTACACACGTTACCCTGTCCCATGTGTGGTGTTGTCCCTTGCTCTCCACCCCTAACTCTTCAGGAGGGGCCCCCATTCCTGGGGCTGAATGGATTAAGGTGAATAGATATTGGTGGATGGTGGCGTTGAGAAAGTTATGGGGATTGAGGATGCAGGGATGCTCCCAGCTAGGCTTTTGTTGGCCTCCGTAATACTCCCCCTTTCAGGATAGTGTGTCGGCCTTTTCAACCGTGGCCCTTGTGTGGTAAGTGATGGTAAAATCAAAGCAGGAGAAGAACATCGCCCACCTGAACTGCCTCTGGTTCAGTCCCTGGGTCTTCGGTCCATATAGATCAGTACTGGGCACCGAGCTCCTTCAAGGTAGTGACGCCACTCTTCAAAAGTGGCTTTGGTTGATGGGAGTTCCTTATCCAAGATCTCATAACTTTGTTCCGTGGAGGTGAGTTTCCTGGAGTAGTTGGCATAGGGATGTGATAACTGTTGGGGACCGTGTCACTGAGAGAACACTGCCCTGGTTGCCATGTTGGACGCATCGGCCTCCACGATAAAAACCCACTTAGGGTCAGATGTGCCAGGCAGTGGGTGTTGGTGAAGGCGAGTTTGAGTCATTTAAATGCATTTTGGGCTTTGGGGGATCAAATAAAGCTGGCATTTTTGTGGAGGCGGGCAGTCGTAGGTGCTATTTGCCCTGAGAAGTATGAAATAAAACACTGATAGAAACTGGCAAAGCCTAAGAAGTGTTGTTTCAAGGCCTGATAGTTGACACAAAGGCCTAGGTTCCCATCCTTCTTTTTGCCAAAAAGGACTGGAGCCGTGGCAGGGGATGTAGCTTGAGAAATAAACACTTTGGCAGGGTTTGCTTGGAGATATAGCTGCAGGGCAGATAACTCTGGTTCAGCCATTATGCAGACTCGACCATAAGTGGCCTTTGCCCTATGTCACGGATCTATAGGGCAGTCCCAGTGTGGAGGTAGAGTGTCTGCAGTCTTTTTCTCAAAAAACATCTGTGGGGTCTTGGTATGTGACAGGGAGGTTGGGGGTCAATCCTGAATGGAGGGGGGGGGCATATTTGCCCCACCATCAGAGCTCAGGATACCTTTAATGTTGGTGTTGCCTCATACTGGAAGGGTCTGCTGGGTCTGAAGACCTGGTGCTGGTCGCTGCAGGTAGCTCTGCTGGCAGAATTCAGAGGGAAGCTGATTTTTTTTGTTCCTGCCAGAGGATGGGAGGGTTGTGGAGAACCAGTCACGCGACACTGAGAATCAGGGGGAAATGCAGGGACTGGATCATGCCAAACTGCAGCGTCTCTCGGTGTCCTTGGATGGTGAGTTCTGGGGGGCCTGGTCTCTCCTGTCCTCAGGTCTCCATGAGGTCTGGGGCTTCTTACCGGATATCCTTCTTGCTGCTGTATTGAAGATTGGAGATGACCAAAATTAGAGAAACGACAAGCAGTATGGGACTGAGGATACTGAGCGGAGGCATATAAAGGTAGGCCATGTCTGGTCGGAGATCAGAGCACATGTAAATGGCAAGATAGCACACAGGAAGGCATAACCAGGGCGCTTGTGGGAAACGACTGGTGGACCAACCTCTATCTATTGTTGTGATTTGGCTATGGTCATGTGTTTTCATTGCAGTTAGCAACATGCAGGATAAGCTCATTCAGAAAGCTTGGTGGCTGCGTCACTGTATGGCACAACTACGACATGGCTGAGGCATGCTGAGGTATGGACACAGAATGTGTTAAGGAGAAAAACGTATAGTTGAACCTGAGTTAAATCTCCAGTGAAGATGCGCACACAGAAAGCTGCTATTCAAAAACAAGAAAAAATCAGGCAAACCTCCAACCTGCCAGAGAAACATTTCCTTCTTTGCCTCAAATGTGGAGTATCTCCCTTGAAATTACATTGGCCAAGGCCTAGGATGATCACCACTAGTGACAGGTTGTACAATGCTGCTGGGCTATAAATGTGAGGTTTATATCATTTAAAAGGAACAATTCCTAGTTTCCAATGGGATGCACAGCAGGTGTCTCTAAACCTGGTGTGTCCAAAAGTTACCAAACCTTTCAATAACAAAATATTATTCCTGGAAAAATTATTATACATAAGTTTTAGAGGTTTATAAAATATTTTAGTTAATTTTTTTCTTCCTCTGAGACCTGTACCGTTGGACTCATGATATCAGGGCAGGTGGTGGGAATTGGGGACTAGTACAAATTGAACATTGAAAACTCTCTGAGATATTTCTAAAATATTGTCCCCCCAAAATACATGGCATTAGGATGAAATTTATTAATATTAGTCTGTGATGACCTGCATATGTCTTCCCCTCCCCCTCCATTTCCTCACTTCTCTCTCTCTCTCTCTCTCTCACACACACACACCAATAAAACCTTTATACCACCCCATCATATATTGTGTGTGCCCCATGACAATGTTTTAGAGAAAAATTTGATTACTACTATTTTTGATACCCCTCCACCTATAATAACCATGAGCATCATAGTCATCAATATCATCACACATAGTACTTGTATAGTGCTTTATATTTTAAAAGATTCTTACAAACATTGTCTAATATATATAAATACATGTAGACCATCAGACATTCAGAATTGCTTTGAGATCATCCATCTTAAAAGATCGTACATAACGTAAGATTTTATTACAATGATAATCTTGAACAAACAGTTCATTGAAAAACTCCACCTCCATTCCCTATGGTAAGTGAGAATACTCTGAAAGACTATTTATTTTTGAGTTTACATGTTCAGATTACATCTCGCTATAATGCACTGCAATGAAACTCTGGTTGTTGGTTGGACACAAAGAAATTTCCCTTTCACAGAATTAATCTTGAAATCTTGCCAGGTTACTCCACCATCTGATTCTCCATCCTCCAAACCACAAAAGCTGAACAAAAAATGGCAGAGAAAGGAAATGTTCCTAATTCTTTAATGTGGTTTCTGTTGCTTAGAGAAAGAAACCACTTCCTGGGTCTTTACATATTCAGTATGCAGTACCTGCTTAGCATCACTTGGATGGTATGTGGTTTTCAAACCTGAATTGTTGGTCATGGAATCAGAAAACAAAATGTGGGGAGAAGACGGATCAGCTTCCAGGAAAATTATTTTTGAAGGCACAAAACTATTTTCTCCTGACCACAGGCCAGACAAGAGGTACTGGTCAGATATTTAAGAAATGCTTTATCTAATGAAGGATAAATGTTCTCAATAGCTTTGCAGCTTTTCTCTCTATTTCACTGGATTTTCCCTCAGTTTCTTTCTGTCTCCTGTTATTGCTGGTGGTATATAGAATTTCCAGCCCCCCAGGATACTTTTGGGAACTAGGTGAGGAAATGTTTTATTTTAGCAAGGAATCTCTTGCTATTTGATTTGTTTCTTATGGTAGGAGACTCGGGGCCAAAGTAGTTCCTGGTTTTGCTTACTCCGTTACAGTTGATAGCATTACATGAGCCGTGAGTCTGACCCATTTTGTTACTTATATTATTGTCACAAAAGCCAGCTCCAGTCAGACAATGAAGTCCACTGACAATGCAACTGCTTTTATCGTCTCCCACAGTGGAATCCTCCAGATCACTTGTGAAACACAGAGGAGGCCAAAACACTGAGTCTGGTGGTCTCTAAAACAGGGTAAGTGATGTTGGCATGTGAAAGAGAATTGTCAAAGCCAGTTGGCAGCAGCAGGTAAGGATCATGAAGTACCTGATTGAGAAGAGGACACTATCTACTCTTTCCTGCCCTGAAAACCTGCCAGTGGAAGATGTAGCTGTATTATATGAAAGCTTAGGGCAAGAGTCTGCCTTGGGCTGTTACCTGGAGTTTTCAAAACCCAAAGCAGTGGTAACTTAATTTTCTCCAGGCGGTCTCAGGAATAAATCAGTGGGGACACAGCTCCTCTGTCTGATAAATGATTGATACAAACCGGAGTGCCTGTACCTAAAACTACTCTTTTATTAGCTCTCAAGTGCACGCACGCACGCACACACACACCTCAGTGGTTTGAGCATTGGCCTGCTAAACCCAGGGTTGTGAGTTCAATCCTTGAGGGGGCCACTTAGGGATCTGGGGCAAAATTGGTCCTGCTAGTGAAGGCAGGGGGCTGGACTCGATGACCCTTCGGGGTCCCTTCCAGCTCTATGAGATAGGTATATCTCCATATATTATTATTATTATGCTATAGCAATAGGCTTCTCCCACCCCCCTCCCGGCGCTTCTGACAGGGTTGGGGCGCTGGGGGCTTCCACCACTACCCCACAGTTTCTGCCAGGCATGGGGTCACGGGGTGCAGGGGCCAGGGCCGGCTCTGGCTTTTTTGTTGCCACAAGCAAAAAAAAATTTAAAAAAAATTGGGGCAGCCAGAACGGCAAAGCAAAAAAACAACAAAAAACCCTGCGGCGCAGCCTTGCTGGGGGCTCTGGGCTTCTGCTGCCCAGTGGCAGATTTTTTCCAGGGCCCACCAGTTGCCTGGGGCCCCTGGGCATCATTGACTCTGACCTGGATGCACCAGCCCTACGATAACAGGGGAGTGCAGTGTCCGTGACCCATGCAGTCCTTGGCTTCTGTGCTCATCCCGCCAATGTGTGTGGAAATGCCTGTCTATTGCACAAGCTTGGAAACCAGGAACTTCTCTGTTCTGATTCTCGCTCTGGTGCTAATTTCTCTTGTGGCCTTGGGCAAGGCACTTCACCTCTCCAAATCCATTTGCGCAATGGGGATACTGCTATTTCCTTACCTAATGCACAGGGCAGGAGATTCATTAGCTAGCACTAGATTCTGCCACCCTTACTCCCGCTGACTTGTAATTTACTCCCAGGATAATCCCAGGGCTTCACTTGCCAAGCAGCCTCCTCTAGTTCCTTCTCCCTTTCTGGTGGGAGCATCTCAACAGCAGTCCCTGGTCTGCTGGGGCCGTGATTCGGAGCAGCCCTAATATAGGCCATGTGAGAGGAGGAAGGCTCCTTACTCACAGTCCATGCTATGCGACAGTGTAAGGGTGGGGCAAAATCTGGTTCCAATTATTAGTTATTATCAGAGCTGGCTCCGAATGCTTCTCACAGTTTAGATTTTTCCCCCTGCAGATAAGTTTCGCCGTGTCCTGACCAGTGTACAACGTGGCCAACGTTCTTCAAAAATTCAAAATCGGGAAGAGAAACGTTCATGGAAAATGTTGAAACATTTCTGCAAAAAATTGTTCAGCATTCTCTGACCAGCTCTGGCGATAGCTATTGTTGTGGCAGTGGTAGGTATTGTGAGGTGGACACCTGCGTACTGGGAACAATTCCTCTGCTTCTGTTTGCCATAAACAATGTTCCCATCCTTTGTAGTTCGGGGAATATAGCTAGGCAGCTGGTGTGCTGAGATCACTGCCTGTCATGATGACCAGTGTGGTCTCCTTTGTACTCCCTGTCTGTCTGGATCCATCCGTTGTCTCTTGTTTTATGCACAGCTTGTAAGCTCCTTGGGGCAGGGACTGTTTTGTGTTTGTACAGCGCCTAGCACTATGGGGTCCTAGGTGCTATGGTGCTATGGTGCTACTACTAATATAAAATAACCTAATAATCCTTCCCTTTTGTTATTCTTAAATCGTTGCGGTACTTGCCAGTCTAATGACACCACTTAGCGCTAACGGATATTTTCTATGATGAACAGAGTTACTATACAGTGGAATTTGAATAGCTGAGTACAAGGCTGTGGGTTGTATGGGATATTTTCACTCACTGGGGTGAATGACAATCTGTGATGAAAAATTCATGCCTTTTATCTCTTATTAAAAGAAAATGGCTCTGGCTGTGCGGTCACAGGGGCAGAGACATGCAGTGGATAAAGTGACATGATTATTGTTTTTTCTTTGGAGCTTAGCAAACCAAAATCCTTTCATCAGCTGCCTTTAAGCACATTTTGGAGACAGCTCGCTTGCACCGAACCAACATAATAGAAGAGACAGTTTCTAAGAACACAAGAAGTGGCAGGTTCAGATGTAGCAGCAGCTGCTGTGCGGTGTGTCCTACATAGCGCTGACCACATGAAAGCATGCAGTCAGGTGTGCAGTGCACACTGATATTGTAGGTAATAGCTGGCAAGGCATAACTGGTCATGTTGTAACCCCCAGGAGCCCTTCCCGGTGCAGGTCCTTCAAAGGTAAGAACTTCTGTAATGCAGCTGAAAAAAATATTTTTCTTCATTATTGTTTAGTTTTGGGCCTTGTCTGTATAATAGTCTCATCTGTTGCACCGATGCAGCCATTAACTGTCACCAAACCCCCAGGCACGCGTGGTAGATGTCTGTGGTTAGATTGTGGTTCCTTTGTGATCACAGCAGAGCAAAATGGAGGATTTGAGAAAGTCAAGTGAATTCTAAACCCAGGAGACACTCGGCACAACGGTATCAACAAAACCCCGTGTTATTGAAGGAAAGGAGAACGGCTCTTCGGACACTGTAACCCCACTTGAAAAAAATGGATCAGTTATGTAACTTTCTTGGCTGGAGAACACAGCTGTTTGGGTTCAGTAGTTACTGGGTGAAGTGTATTTGGATAGGAAGCTGCTTAAAAGGTTGCACTCTAATGCAGATGTTAACAGTGAGCTTATTTGCGTTTATATCAATTATATCAACAGATCAGCACAGCTGACTGTCACACATTCCATATCTCTGGGAAATTATTCCGCCTTAACTCTTCTGAGGTCACTGTTAAGGTCTCCTTTTTCCCAGTGGGGGAACTTTCCCTTAGGAACAGGTATTTGATGAGTTGTTTCCCTGCCCCAGAAGTGGGTGATGGCATTTGTGCCCCAGCTGATTATTTGGTAATAATAAATAATAAAAAAATAATAATTGGAGATATACCTATCTCCTAGAACTGGAAGGGACCTTGAAAGGTCATCAAGTCCAGCCCCCTGCCTTCACTAGCAGGACCAATTTTTGCCCCAGATCCCTAAGTGGCCCCCTCAAGGATTGAACTCACAACCCTGGGTTTAGCAGGCCAATGCTCCAACCACTGAGCTATCCCTCCCTCCCGAAACCACTGAGCTATCCCTCCTGACCCAAAAGGGAGTTGCAGGGGGGTCACAAGGTTATTTTAGGGGGGGTTGTGGTATTGCCACCCTTACATCTGCACTGCCTTCAGAGCTGGGCAGCTGGAGAGTGGCAGCTGTTGGTTGGACGCCCAGCACCGAAGGCAGTGCCTCGCCAGCAGCAGCACAGAAGTAAGGGTGGCAATACCATACTGTAAGGGTGCAGGATTCACCCCTGCGACGCCTCCTGCTGGTCTTCTCAGGAATTAGCTCATCCAGCTGTTGGAGCATCCTCTGCAGGCCGGTGTCCTGCTGCCACTGGCCCCGTGTCCCTCCCAGGACCCCGGTGCCCCGTTATCTGGGGGGTGCTGCCCCTCTGGCAGTAACTCCCAATCTCAGGGTCTCCTCTCCCAGGGGAACCTCCAACCCTCTAATCCTCACCTCACCTCAGTATACGGCTACTGCCAGTCATTGTCTAGCCCCCACGCCCTGGGGCAGACTGCAATATCAGCCTGCTCATCACTGGCAAGGCTGGGTTTGGACCTGCTGCCTTTGCGTACCCCTGGGCTGCCCTCTGCAACCCCCAGTACCTTTTAGCCCAATGCTAGGCCACAGCCTGGGGCTTTCCAGGCTGGAGCTCCCCAGCTCCTCTGCTTTTCCCCAGCCCTGCTCCACTCAGGTACCCTGTCTCTAGCTCCCTGCAGCCAGGCCCTTCTCTCTCTGAACGCAGAGAGAGACTTCTTCTGGGCCTCTGGCTCACAGCCTTTTATAGGGCCAGCTGAGGCCTGATTGGGGCATGGCCCAGCTGCGGCTGCTTCCCCAATCAGCCCAGCGTTAAGAGCTGAAGCCCTTTCCAGGGCTGCTTTTACCCTTCAGGGCAGGAGCGGGTGTCCACCCCGATACACATACCAGGCCACCCTTACTTCTGCGCTGCTGCCTTCAGAGCTGGGTGGCCAGAGAGTGGCGGCTGCTGACTGAGGGCCCAGCTCTGCAGGCAGCAGCGAAGAACTAAGGGTGGCAATACCATGCCATGCCATCCTTCCTTCTGCGCTGCTGCTGGCAGTGGCTCTGCCTTCAGAGCTGGGCTCCCAGCCAGCAGCCACTGCTCTCCAGCTGCCCAGCTCTGAAGGCAGCACAACCACCAGCAGCAGCACAGAAGTAAGGGTAGCAGTACCGCAACCCTCCTCCCCACCCACAACTCTTTTTGGGGTCAGGACCCCTATAATTACAACACTATGACATTTCAGATTTAAAGAGCTGAAATCATGAAATTTACGATTTTTAAACTCCTATGACTGTGAAATTGACCAAAATGGACCGTGAATTTGGTAGGGCCCTACCCATAATCATAAAAAATCTTTGTACCGACATTCAAACCAAAGCTTGTGTTTTAAATAAAGTCCCAATCCTGCTCCATTGGGAATCAATGGCAAACTCCTAATGACTTTCTTTGATAGGATGGTAACTAGGTTCTCTGTTTACAGGCTTGTTTCCTTCTTAGAGGGCCCAGTCCTGCAGCGTGCTCAGAATCTCCAGGAGCTGCCCAGCCCCTGGCAGGATCAGGCCCCAAATATTTCAATTTCTGAGTGATACTTGCAAATGATAAAGATGTTTTCCTTTTTGTGTCCAGGTCATTAATTGTTCATTAGATACAACTAATTGGTCAAGCAAAGCGAGGTCTAATAATTCTCCATTTATAATAATAATAATTCTGCATTTGTTTGCACAGGATTTGCATGCTGTGTACATTGCACCTCCTAGTTTGATGGCTCTCAGGCCATTGCTTGGTTTTTCCCCTTCTTGCCTGATGTGGGCACCCGTGGAGTCAGCATGTTTAAGGAGTAGGATTCTCTCTGACAAGACATTCGCACAGTTAGTTTTGTATTTATGTTCTATGATAGACCTGGTGGGTGTTGGGCGGAGGGACATTTGAGCAAAACGAAAGTACAGGATCTGTCTGTCCGTGTGTGTGTCTGTAGGGTTGGCTATTGTCGATATATGGACAGTTCCCCATCTGGGACCATGTGAAATGTGCTAGATATTGTTGGTTTATGGCAGGTGTTTTTTAAAGGACGACATGAGTGATTCATTTACTGGAGTTTTCACTAAGAGACATGGGCGGTGGGCAGGAGCGCCGCCAGCTTTTTTGCTGCCCTAGGTGGTGGAAGGTCCTGCCCCCGAAATGCCGCCCCCGACAGAGGCGGCGGAAGGTCCGGCTGCTGCGGTCGCCGCCCCACAAATGTTAGCACCCTAGGCGACCGCCTAAGTCACCTAATGGGTTGCGCCGGCCCTGGGGGTGGGTGGCTAGGGCTAAAGTGGGCACAGACCACCCAAATCTATTTTGGGAGCCCCCCACCACATTGTGCGCATGCCCAGGTTGGCAAACAGAGCCCCATGTTTGGTGGTGCTGTAGGGAGTCTCAGAAGGTACTAACAGTGATTCCCCCAAGTGACAGTGACCCCCTCATAATTTGTCCCCCACACTTTAAAATCCAGCTGTCTGTAGAAACCTTTGATTCTATCTATCCTGCGAAAGATACTATGTGAAAGATTACTATGTAAAACTTACAAACAAGTTAATTGACTTTGTTCTTGAAGTAATTGATACAATGTAAACAAACACTATAAGCCATTAAGTGACTTTCACTTCATTGTAATAGCAATGGCTCCTAGGACAGACCCCCTCCCTCTGTGATTAAAGGGCCGGGAGTCTCAAATGAATTAGCACACACCCCGAAAGTGGTGGAGACAGTAAATTAAAATATGGTTAAGATATGGAATGTATGCTGATGAATGCTTGATATACATGAATGGTTAGGGAGGTGCCAGCCTAGAAAGGGAGTATCCATCGGCCGAAGAATGTGTCAAGTGGACCACCAGAACCCCCGGAGGGTAAACTGGGATCCACCCCATCACCTGCAAGGATGAGAAACACAAACTTTGGACAGTTTGGAGCCACCAGGAATGTGCCCAGGAATGTGTCCGGGAATGTGCCATCTACTGATTGAGTCAGCAACAGCAGGATGAAACAGCTCCCATAGACTAACATAGGAATTAATTCCTATAAGAATGGACTCTCAAGACTGATGATTTTGAGTCTATGGTTCTGCTGCCAGCCTCCAGGAGCATCAGGTGCACCTGACCCGGACTTCGCTCCACTCTTGTGTTCAAGATACCTGGCCAGTATTCTGTCACAAGCAACTTTAGGCTGGTAACTATGATATCTACACAGAACTTGTATGAATGATTGTGTGAATGGATATATATATATATATATATAAGTAATCATAGGAATAAGTAGCCAAACAACGTTGTTTACTGTTATCTTTTATATTATTATTATATTTACAATAAATGTGGCATCTTTGCCTTATCCCTCTTAATAAGATCCTGCTGGTTTTTATTGGTATAACAGTGCCAGAGCTGGAATGGGGTCAGGGTGTCACTGGGGGAAGGCCCTGCCTGCGCACTGGATTCCCTGTAGATGGAACTAGATTCTTCAGTCCATACAGGGAGGTGCTGGCTCCTGAGTGGTGCTACCAGGGAAGGATCTCTGGGACTGGATGAGGGTCCCGGGGGAAGGGGGAGATCCAGAGAGGATTGAGAAGGGGAGGAGACCTGGGGGAAGGATCTTGAAGAGACTGGGGGGAGGGGAGGAGATGTTGAGGGGATTGGGGGGGAAAGCAGAGTCCTGGGGAGAGAAGGGTGATCTTGAAGGGTTTGGGGAGGGGGGGAGCAGGAGTCCCAGGTGAAGAAGGGGAGATCCAGGGCCAGGAAGAGGGGGGGGGGTCCTCCCAATCTGCCAGCAGTGAGAGCCAACGGGCTAGAGCGGGGAGTCAGGCCCAGCCCCGTGGGACAGGAGCTGCTGCTGCAGGGTGAGCATGGGGTGGGCTCGGTCTCCCCAAGGAACATTTTCACCAGCTGCTTATGCTAAGAGAAGACCACTCCACCAGTTAGGGCCTGCTACTTTAATTGGGTCCAGCCTGAAGGATCCTGCTACTATAGGTTTGGGGAGCCCTTGTTAACATTTGGGTGTCCATATGTACCCTGTGCATGTTGTTTTCTATATACTGCAACTTTATTTTGTTGGCGGTTGCAAAATGGGTAAAGCCTTTCTGTCTGGTAAAATCTGTATTTTAACTATAATCTATATATTACATTCATGGCATACACACCAAGAAGTTAGATAGAAACATCAAGTACTCTTGCTGGAAGGCTGCAGTGTAACACAACTTCATTTCTTACAATTCTGAACAGTAACACGTAAGAGCCCCAAAACAGAGAGAGAAAAAGCAGGCTGCTCCCTAAGGCAGCGAGGCACAATTCACCCCGCCTTGCTTTTAGCTGGCTCTTTCCAGATGGACTCCCATGCTTTGGTACGGAGCCCCAACACCTGCAAACAGTGATAGCTTCCAGTTCCCACACTGTACACAGTACACAACACTGTATATGCATCAACTTTGGCAGGAAGCCTTCCCTCTCGTTTCCCCTTTGGTTTGTGAAGTGTTAATCCTGTCAGAGTTTGTGTAAAGAGAAGCGGGGGAGGGAAGGAAGTTTGCTCTGCAAAACCTATGTACCTTGCTGACAGCTTGGGGGCCAAAACTGTCTCTCTGACTCGTTGTCAGTAGGCAAAAAGTATCACAAAGGCTAGAGACAGCTTTTACTCTCAGGTCTTGTGACAACACTGAGGAAGAGAGATGGACAACCTGCTCTTTCTGAAGTGACAGCTTGGGAGCATTTTAACATCTGGTATTTGCAGGTCTTCTTTTTAGGTTAACCATCAGCCACTATGTATTTTCATTGTGTGTGTCTGTGTGCGGTTTGCATGATATAGATATGTATATAGATCTGTATTTTGCTAAATGACCCAAATAAGTTAGTGCAAAATATTTACCACTAAAGCACTTAAGATATGATGAACCTTAAGGAAAACAGCTTGGTTTTGATTACTGTAAAGGGCAGCTGTAGCTTTGCCTAATGTTTCAAGGTGGTTTACATTTTATTTATTAAATAAAAAGGTGACCATTTTCATACATTGATATTCCATTATTTAAAGGCACAGTAAAATAGAGTACCCTGTGTACCTTAAATTCTGAAAGAGTTACAGGTTTAATTTACCAAAAGGGCATCATCTGTGGTAAGAATAATCAAAAATGTGCTCAACTCCTTTACATAGAATAGTTTGACCAAGCGAGAACAACTAATGTTTTAGTTAACTTTACTCAAAGGTTAGATAATTTGTAGCTTTGATAGCAATTTAGCAGATAATAAAAATATGGTTTTGTATATTTCTAACACAGATTTCTTTTAAGCTAGGCTGTGTGTTTTCTATAAAAATTGCTAAAAAAAGGATGACTGTATTTGTGTACTTTGGGGTTTAGCTATGCAGGCACTGAATTCATACAGGATAATCTATATAGCCTTTGTATGAGAGAGCCTGATTTTCTCTGAAATTGTTATAAATCCTGGGTACAGGCAGTGCTGTGGGTGTCTGAAAGTGTTCCTCTGCATGTGTATGTTGTTTCTATTTATGTGTATCTGTACGGATTGCATTTGGCTTTCAGATGTGTCCTCTGTGTGTGAATATTTTTCTAAAATACTGAAATATTACTGTGTTGGAGGGAAGCTAAAATTGGTAAAGTCTGTCTGTTATGTAAAATCTGTATACACGTTAACTTTTGCACAGAGACTGCCCTGCACTGTTCCCCATTATTCTGAAGCATTAAGCCTCTCAGAGAGGGGGAGAAGGAAGGTGACCATGATGGAGTAGCGAGTTCTTGCAGGTCTGGCTTCAGAGAGTAATTTGCACCTTTCCTTTGTGTTTTATACAAACTAGGTTCCTGTGTTATGAAGAAGGCTGGAGCCTTGTGAACCAACATTGCTGCCCTGAAGGTCAGACAGAAACCAACTTTTTCCTCAAGGAACTTTTCTTAGGAGTTTGGACGGCTTAACATCTGCTGCTTGCAGTTCTATTGTTAATTTGTTAGGCAGCACAATCAAGATTATTTTTTCTAATATTTTCAATGTATGTGTCTGTGGGTGACATATCTGTAAATATACAAGTTAGTTTTGTAAGTAGGCTTAAAGAAGTATAAAATAGCATCTATAAACTGGTTCCGATGGGTGTGTGCTGTGGATGAGGTGTTGCGGGGTTGTTTGTGTTATATGCTTTGCTGCTGAAAGAAATTTAAAAGAAACTTAAATATATGTCGGAGTGTTTGCCGCTGTGTGTGTGTTCATGGGTTTATAAGTAAGTTAGACTGCACTATGTGAAAACGTGGACATTTTACCCAATTCCATCTCCCTTGAGAATAAATACATTTTTTCTCAATTTTTTTCCTGCTTGCATGACGTTCAGTTTTAATAATGTAAGTTCTAGGAACATTACAAGTGCTTTTTCCATTCACTATTACAAATATACCAAAAAGGCATATGTTTATGAGCTTGCACATATTTTCTGTGTGGCTTTAAAATCAGATATGGCTTCTGTGCGGATGTTAGAAAATACATGGAAGAGTTATTTGAGGGGCCACGTGCCCCAGTACCTGCGGCCATGGTGTAGGCACACATCCTGTTGTGTTGATGGTAAATAAGGAGAGATGCAGTTTGGAATGTTTGTGACTGCACCCAGTTTGCATCTTCTCACTTTGGTTGCAAAAATAAAAAAAATCATCCATGGAAATGGGATTGAATAATGAATGTGAATAAAAGAAATAAGAAAAATGGAGCAATTTACTGCCTGTATTAGATTAACAGTTGAGCTATTTGTGTGTGTGGGGGGGGGGAGGGGGGGGGGAATGTGGGCCAAATGGGATGAATTGATTTTTTAAGCACTTTACAAAAACAATATAAATACCTGTTGCAAATATAACTTATAATGTCTCTGCTCTGCTGTATTTCCTTGCCTTTTACACTTACATCCTCTCTTTTAATACTTAAGTAAGGAAATTACATGTGCAATCAGCAATTCTGTTTGTTTTTAAATAAAAAGTCGAATAGTTTTCTAACAAAAATGTTTAATAAAAATATATAACTCATAACAAATATATAACTCAGATTATTATGCGATATCACTATAAATACCTGGGTCTTTTCTCTACAGGTATTCACATGGGAAAATGCAGTGGGGTATTTTAGTTCATATATAGATTTATGAATGTCAATTTTTCCTTAGCCGGTCTCTCTGCACATTTTTTAAACACCGCTCTCTCAACACTCTATCTCAGTGGTCCCCAACGTGGTGCCCGCAGGCACCATGGCGCCCGCCGGGGCATTTATGTGTGCCCGCCTAGTGCCCAGCAGGGGAGATAAGCCGTGGCCCCGCGCCTGCTGGGGACAGAGAACGCCGGGGCTGCAGGCTGCGGGCGCCGGTGTTCTCTGTCCCCGGCAGGTGCGGGGCCCGCCTAGTATCCAGCAGGGGAAGAGAAGCAGGGCCCCATGCCTGCTGGGGACAGAGTACTCCAGGCTGCGGGCGCCGGTGTTCTCTGTCCTCGCGGCTTCTCTCCGGATTAATATATTGTGTAATATTAAATATAATGTTTTCGTATTATTTAATGTACAAATACAAAATAAGCCTTGAAAAATTGTTGGCGCCCACCACACTCTTCTGAAAACATGAATGTGCTACTTGCCACAAAAAGGTTGGGGACCACTGCTCTATCTGATCTTTTTTCATACTTTTAGCTGTGTTTCTTTATCACTTCTAAGGGTGGTGCTACTTACTAGTCATTGGTTTAAGAGTTCTGGGCTATACACCCAAACCCATTAACTTCCCTCCCTAGATAAGGGGGACCTTGCTATTAAAGATCAGCTGGTGGAAGGGGGTATGTCAGGCTGAAGAAGGGAAAGGGTTTAGGACACAACATCACGTCCAACACAATGTCATGTGCAGCATGGCATGAGGTCTGGTGACGTCGTCACTCTTAGCCATCAGTCTTATTTTGATATTTACTATGTGTATAGTACTCCTAGCAGAGTGCCATGACAGGTGTTGTTCCATTAGACTATGTGAGCAAAGTACCCTTTTCCTGTTCATACTGGAAACATGGCACCTCGGACTTTCAATGTGCTTGTTCTTGAGGTTGCTACTTTGAGCTGGGTATGAGAAAAGAAACTGAAAATATCTGGGCACAAGGCTAGTTTCATCAAACGTCCTGTGTGTGTGCGGTTTCCTTATTTGTGTGTTTTCCAGGAAGAGTCTATGAGAAAGAAGGTGAAACTTGCTGCCAAAGACTGCCTTGCTTTAGTAGATGTTTGCAATATTCAAAGAAAATGTGCTGCATTGATAAAAAATAATGATAACATGTGTACTCAGCACTTAAATATTCCTAATTTCTATTAAAATACATACATGTGTGTCTCCAAACTAGATGTAGGATTCTGGAGTTTTGTTGTCCAGGTCAGTTGGCACTGCAACCATTATACTGAATGGAGACGAAACCCCTTTTTCTAAAAATCGCAACAAAGCAACAATATGTTATTCAGGCAAGTTTGTTAACACAGTGTCCCTTGTTACTACAATAGATCAGCCTCAGCTTGGAAGATGGTAGAGAAATAAATGCATGGCAAGTCAGCCCTTAAATAACTGCATTCTGGACTAGTCAATGTTCCAGTGATTGAAATCTATAAACGTGAGGCCGTGCCAAGTTCCAAAGAGGATGGAGCTAGTCTGTTCTCTGTGGTGGCAGATGACAGAACAAGGAGCAATGGTCTCAAGTTGCAGTGTGAGAGGTCTAGGTTGGATATTAGGAAAAACTATTTCACTAGGAGGGTGGTGAATCACTGGAATGGGTTACCTAGGGAGGTGGTGGAATCTCCATCCTTAGGGATTTTTAAGGCCCAGCTTGACAAAGCCCTGGCTGGGATCATTTAGTGGGTGTTGGTCCTGCTTTGAGCAGGGGATTGGACTAGATGGCCTCCTGAGATCTCTTCCAACCCTAATCTTCTATGATTCTATGATGCTATGAAATGATTGCTTCAATATTCAGTTACCATGGTGATGGGCACAATGTAAGAACCTGAATAGAATAAAGGATGAAACAGTAAGAACTACAGCGTTCCCTAAAAGGAAAATACCAAGTGTCCCTGCTGGTGTTTGCCCTTTTCATTCAACAAATCTGCTTCATTTTAAAACCGACCAGTAATCTTCTGACATCAAGGCAGTTGCTCGAGAAGACTTCAATGAAATATCATTTAATATCCCTACCCTACAGACTTTTCCCCACCCAGAGGAATGAGGGCGGATGTGTTTTTATGGGAGTGATTGACAAGTGTAGCAACTTTTCAGAAGTAATATACCTCTAGTATGGCCTGATCCTGAAGGGACCTGTTGAGTGCACTCAGCTCCTGTGGAAGTGACTGAGAGCTGAGGGGAATCATGACTTCACAGTATTGGGCCAAGAGAGGTGCTGAGCACCTGAAACTCTCACAAAGGTCAATAAGTCAAACCCTGAGGTACCAACTCAGCTTTCCTTCAGTCAGCAAGGAGGTAAATTGCCTTGGCAATCAGTGGGGCCTTGCTTAAGGCAGGAACTCTGGACTTGGCCCAATGGAACCTGCAGGTGCTCAGCCCCTGTCAAGCTCTGGCACAATGACAATGCACTGTTTGGCACACAGGGCGTGATCCTGTGCTGACCACGTCCTGGAAGGTGATGAGCACCCTCAACTCTCATTGAAACCAGGGGCGCTCAGCACCTTGCAGGATCAAGACCCTTTATCGTTGTTAGGGAATGGAATAACAGTAATAGGGCCCAATCCTGTAAACTCTGACTACGGGCCATACTACTGATGTCAAAGTCAATGGGAACTGAGGATGCTCAGCACTTTTCAGGAGGTGAAGTCAGAGAAATCACGGTAGCAAGCACTACCCCTAGTAGTACATATTTACAGGATTGAGCTCAGATGAATACAGATCTGTATGCCACGAAACATATAGAACTTCTTAACAGTAAGAGTGCTGGAATCTAGGCATCTGAGTCCGAAATCTTGTGTTGACAAATGTTCTCTGTGGCCTTGGACACATTTTTTAAACTTTGCGTTATTTCCCCCATCTATAAAATGGAGCTAATGACATTGATTTGCCCCTCGCCCAGGGTGCTCTGAGGATTCACTGACATTTGCAAAGTGCTCTGAACATTTGTTAGTAAAATAAAGGCTCAATATTCTTTTCTCGGGCCAGCGGTAGCACAGATAGTAGTTCAGAGATCTGCCCTAGTAGGTGTTTGATCACAGATGCTTTCTCTCTCTCGATGCAAATATTTGAGAAGAGATATTATTATTATGTTACAGTCGTGCACAAAGACTGCAGTCAAGACTGGGATCCCATAGTGCTCGGTGCTGTACAAAGTCCTAGGAAGATGCGGTCTAGGAGCAGCGTACCCTTTAAATCAGGGGTTCTCAAACTAGGGGTGGGGACCCCTCAGGGGGTCACGAGGTTATTACATGGGGGGGTCACGTGCTGTCAACCTCCACCCCAAACCCCGCTTTGCCTCCAGCATTTATAATGGTGTTAAATATATTTAAAAGGGTTTATAATTTGTAAGAGGGGGTCACACTCAGAGGCTTGCTATGTGAAAGGGATCACCAGTACAAAAGTTTGAGAACCACCCAACCAATTTTACAAAACTTTCCCCGTTCATTCTGGGAGCCTTAATTGCTATGTACGAACACAAGATCTTTGTTCAAGGAGTTGTGTGGTATATTAATAGCTATGACCAGTGGGGAGTTGAGCTTGGAAAGCAATTGGCTAAGAAAATTGAACCAGAACTGGATTCTGATGCTCCAGTGACATCTCATGATAGCTCAACAAATGGGCTCATTAACTTCATCAAGAAGCATAAAGCTTGACCTGAAAGATCAGAGGACACCATCAGTCTAACTGCCAAACACCCAGATCAATGTTGTAGTAATTGCTTTTTAGCTACTTTTAACCAAAATAGCACTTTACACTTTCTTTCTGAAAGTGGTGCTTTCTGAATGCTGCACGCCCTGCCTGTCAGTGGAGAGAGCTCTGCAGATGCCTTTTGTGTTTTTATCCTTATTTTTTGAAATACTTTGTGTCTTGCTGTGTCATCTCTGGTCACATCTTTAAGAATTACATTGGGCTGTAACTGGTACAAACCCTGTGTTTAGTCAAAGTGTGATGGGGGGAGGGGGGGGGGGGTTACCTCACACAAGGCCTGAGGAAGTCAAAAGGGCCAGTTCTTGCCAGGAAGTTAAAGAAGTATGGGCTAGATGAATGGACTATAAGGTGGATAGAAAGCTGGCTAGATCGGCGGGCTCAATGGGTAGTGACCAATGGCTCCATGTCTACTTGGCAGCCGGTATCAAGCGGAGTGCCCCAAGGGTCGGTTCTGGGGCAATGTGCCACTTTCTCTGTAACAAAGGAATCTACAGGCAGTACAGGCTAAAAGAAGAAACTACCAATCATAGTCAGTGATCACTGAAAAGCCAGCAGTGGTGGAAAATAAACCCTAAAGTTGCTAGTGCTGGTCCTTGGGCCCTATCTTGAAATGTTTTGTGAGGAGACCTGAATCAGGTGCATTGTCCCCCAAACTTCCAAAGATCAGTTATAATTCAAGCCAGCTGAATTATTTGCATGAGTGAGGGTTTACAGGGTCAGGGCCTTAATCATCATCAGTATCTCAGATATAAACATTATTCACTGACACAAATGCAAAGGCTGAAACTCCTAAGATTGCAGTAAATAAATAAAAAAGTACTTTCACTTGCTTTTCAAATGCTTAGAATTTTCTCAAAAATATTCTTTCTGGCTGGGAACATCCCAGTTTTTGGTCTTAGCCCAAAAATGAATTCTGGGAAAGTTTGAATAAAATCCATTTAGCAGTTTTTGTATCTAGATATATGTGTGTGTGTGTGTGTGTGTGTGTGTGTATTCTCCATTACTTCCATGGTTTCTCTTTCCCTACAAATAACGCATTCCAAAATTTGGTTTAAAAAAAAAATACACGTAATGAAAACATCAGTTTTAATGCACATGCAATAAAACTATCTATTACATATTTAGCTGTATTATACATCTACAGGTTTAGTGTTGCTATTGCCTATGCATTAATTAAAGTACTTTTATGGCATGCAATAAGATTTACTGTTCAACAAGTTGTGCAAGAAGTTTTTGAACTACAATTTGGTTGAAAAACGAAATTCTCAGCTTCTTAGATTTGAATCTTCTCCTGGATTCCTGAATTAAAAAGAAAAAAAATCAGTTAAAGGAGTTAGAGAGATTCATTGTTCAGGAAATAAGAAACTGCAACAGCACACTGCTGGTATTATCTCAGACACTCATCGTCTTTGACTTGAGTTCTTACTTGGGTTAGGTTTGGATCAACCAGTTACTTTTGCTTTGGGCCCAGATTTTGCAGCAAATTTTATGCATGCAAATAGTCCTCACTCACGTGAGCAATTCCAATGAAGTCAATGAGAAGAACAATTACTTATGTGAGTAATATTTGCAGGATCAAACACTTGTTTTGTATAATGTTATATTTATTCAGTAGTGTAAGGAAACTACTTCTTCCTGTGCTCACAGTGATCTTGTTCGCCACAGCATTGCACTGGGAGCTCATGTTGAGTTGCTTGTCCACTTTGACTCCTGAATCCTTTCCAGGATACGGTCCCCCGGCATTTCTTGTTCCTAGATATATTAAATTGCATTTTGTTTGAATGTGCCCAGTTTACCAAGTGATCCAGATCACCTCTGTATGGTTGCCCTGTCCTCATCATTATTTACAACTCCACTAATCTTTGTGTTATCTGCAAAGTTTATCAGCAGTGATTTTATATTTACTTGAATGTCATTTATGGATGTGTTGAATAGTACTGGGCCTAGGACCAATCCCTAGTGAAAGGCCTGCTTCAGTGATGATTCCCCACTGATGACTACTTTTTGAGATCTGTCATTTAGCCAGTTCTTATTGAACATGTTTATTTAATACTGTACAGTGCTAGCATTTTAATCAGAATGTCGAGCGGTACTAAGTGCCTTACAAAACTCTAAGTATATTACATCTGTGAAGTTACCTTTATCAATCAAACATATTCTCATCAAAGAATGAAATCAGGTTTGTCTGACAAGACCCATTTTCAATAAAACCATGTGACCAGCATTAATTACATTCCTATCCTTTAGTTCTTTATCAATTGTATGAATCCTTTGCCTGCAAAATATTTAATTTACCAAACACTGTGTTGTCTTGTTGAAAACCATGTTGTCAGTAAACAAAAAATGTTGATAATGATTTCAATTAAAAATTTGGTCTAAAAATCGTAATTTTTTGCATAAAATGGAAAATGTAGATAATGGCAACAGTTTTCCGTGAAACATATTGTTTTAAACATCTGCTTTTTTTGACAAAAAGGTGTTTAATGCAAAAAATTTCAACAAGTTTAATTTACATCTAACAGATAAGGTTGACTGTGGAATCTTAATCTGTCCCCCTTGTGTGTATGTTACAATGGTCTTTAATTACATGATCATGTATTATTTTTTCCACGGGACCCCTGCCTCATTCAGTGCAAGGGATGGACAATGTTCAGGGAACGAGGAACTGTCCAATATATCTTTTTAACCTCCTCATTCAGTGTGTGGCCTCAGGCCTTATTTACTGCATGCCATCAAACTCTGGATAGAATAAGGGATAATGAAATGTTCTGTGTTGCTCATCACCCTAGTACCTGAGCCTAACAAACATTAGTAAATTTATCATCAGCCCTGAGGATATTTAATTTATCATTAGCCCCCACGTTCGTAAAATAGGGATGAGGTACAGAGAGCCCACATGGACAGCTCTCCCCCCTCACTTCTCCATGGCTTCTCCCAGCTGGGACCCCCACAAGGATCCAAAGATCCTACTGGGAATGGGGAGGGAGGAGAGGAAAGTGACCAGAAATCGCTTACCTCTTCAGTCTTTGAAGGGGAAAATTTAAAAAGGAGCACCAAGAACCTGAGAACCTCACTCACTCACTCTGCAGGGACGCCAAGCGCCTGGCAATACAGACAGTGAATGGAAGTGGAGGGGATTCAGAGATGGAGGGTGGGGCAGGTGCCAGGAGTTGGCCAGGCTGAGTCATTCAGGGGAAGAAAGCCAGTGAGAGACAAGGACCCCTACCATCCATCTGCACACCCCTCCTCTTGGGCACACAGGCATTGGGGACTGGGTCTGCAGGGTGATGGACATGGTGCTGAGTTGGCATGGGATGTTGGGGCTCCAGCCCAGGCAGAGGGGGCTGAAATGGGGTGAGGTAGGTGCTGACCTGGCAGGTGGAGTGGGAGGCTGGAGCTGAAGTGCAGCATCCGGTTGCAGTTGATGATGCAGTAATAATTGCCCTGCTCCTGCTCCTGGAGGGACGTCACGGTCAGTCTGTAGTTGCTGGATTCTTTCCTCACCTCAAAGTGTGCGGATGATTTTCCATTCCCCATTGGTGCTGCCCAGGACAGGGAGGAAATGAACAAGATGAACTGGGGGGCAGAGTCCCTGTGCTGGCGCATCCAGGACACGCCGCTGTCGGACAGGCTGTGGTCTGAGATCACACACTCCAGCTCCACTCAGGCTCCCAGGGTTAGGGGGCTGCCGCCGCTGGGGAGCCTCACACTCGTTTTGCTTCTCTGGCCCTGGCTCTGCCTGAGGGAGAGAAATCCCCCCAGCACAGTTATCAGCACAGTCACACCCATCCACAGAGAGTGTCCTCAGCACCATCCCAAGGNCAGGGGAAGAAAGCCAGTGAGAGACAAGGACCCCTACCATCCATCTGCACACCCCTCCTCTTGGGCACACAGGCATTGGGGACTGGGTCTGCAGGGTGATGGACATGGTGCTGAGTTGGCATGGGATGTTGGGGCTCCAGCCCAGGCAGAGGGGGCTGAAATGGGGTGAGGTAGGTGCTGACCTGGCAGGTGGAGTGGGAGGCTGGAGCTGAAGTGCAGCATCCGGTTGCAGTTGATGATGCAGTAATAATTGCCCTGCTCCTGCTCCTGGAGGGACGTCACGGTCAGTCTGTAGTTGCTGGATTCTTTCCTCACCTCAAAGTGTGCGGATGATTTTCCATTCCCCATTGGTGCTGCCCAGGACAGGGAGGAAATGAACAAGATGAACTGGGGGGCAGAGTCCCTGTGCTGGCGCATCCAGGACACGCCGCTGTCGGACAGGCTGTGGTCTGAGATCACACACTCCAGCTCCACTCAGGCTCCCAGGGTTAGGGGGCTGCCGCCGCTGGGGAGCCTCACACTCGTTTTGCTTCTCTGGCCCTGGCTCTGCCTGAGGGAGAGAAATCCCCCCAGCACAGTTATCAGCACAGTCACACCCATCCACAGAGAGTGTCCTCAGCACCATCCCAAGGCGTATTCTCCTTACTGGGGTCTCAGACCTCACTCAGAGCTCCATCCTCGCTGATTAGTGCCATGGAGACACCCAGAGCAGTGAACCAAGAACATTGCACAGGGCTAAGGGATTAACATGCTCTCAGGCAGACTCAGGTAATACATTTCAGCGACTGCTAGGATTCAGGTCTACAGTGTGCTCAGTGAGCGCCCTGCTGCCCAAGCTCAGTGGATCATCTCAACCAAGAAGCCATCTGGGTGAAAGATCAGGTTATGCCCACACTTATCAACTAAAAATGATGTAGTATTTCCATCGGCTTTGGAAAGCAAAAGTCATTGGGTCAGATTCTGATTACAATTACTCTGGTGTGTATCCAGAGTATCTCAAATGATTATACTGGTGCAGAACCTGCTGCATTTGTTCTCATTTTTGGTTTCTCCATTTGGATAGATCTCCACGCAAGGCATCCTAAGTTTCCAGTACTAGTTACTGTTCTAAAAGGAAACATTGCCATGGTTTAATAGTCATGAGAAACCATACTGAAAAGACACAAAGGAAATGAGGCTGGTCAGCTTCTCTCGGTATTGCATGTCCTCAAAGGCAGTGCGGATGAACAACGGCAATCTTGCTGAGTTGACTCAAGATGTTATATGTGTTGGTTTCACCCATGCATCCAACGATATGATCCTATGCTGGCAAGCTCTTTGCAAAAGCTATATTATCCAGGACCAATGACCTGTGTTGTGTGAAATCCACCAAGAAAGTCCCATGACCCTACTGATAGTTTTGTAAATCTTGTGTTTTTTCTTCTCTTAATAACTGGTTTCCATCCTCCAAAATAGGAGCAGAGCACCTACTGTTATGTGCAAGTCTTTGGCTTTCTGCACCTGGCTTATTATGCAGAGGGAGAGGATGAAATTCTGGGATGTCTTGTGTTGCTCAGCAACAGTCCTCAAGACCAAAAGGACACTGATTTTCAACATAGTTCATTTTCTTGGCTGTTCTTGGTTTCCATTTCCTTGAACATTGACAGATCTCAGGCCATAGTTACATGAGAGGCGTTTTTTCCATTTGACGTTGTGATCAGACACCCATTTTCCAGTTCATGCTGGGAAAAGAGCATCTTTGACCTTTGAGGCAGCATGCAGTTGTTATTGTGGCTGCTGCTTTGGAGAGCTGATTACAAGAAAAGAAACTGAAAATGTCTATAGCAGTTGGGCGAATTCCACCAGGCATGAAAGGATGTTAACAGTGTGCATCTTGTTTTGTTTAAATAGTCTTGTAGCTCTAGTGCTAGAAGTCTGAATGGAAATGCAGAAGGTCCATAGATCAAACCCTCTTGATGATGGGGAGACTGATAGTTACAGATTATAGAACTTGTTTCCTTTGAAAATAAAACCAAGGACTTTACATGCCAAAAATTATGTTAAATAAATGTATTCAAGGTGCTGAGTCAAATACTCAAAAATTAAGAAATACCAGATGTAGAGTTGCTTTGCAACCTTAATTCAGCCCCCTGGTGTGTTTGCGTTTATAGTCTCATACTTTTAGACTTCGGGTATATGATCACATACTAGCTTTTCCACAGGACCTCTGGTTCATTCAATGCACAGGGTGGACCTGACCTGGGGATGAATCAGAGTTGTGTAGTGAAGGCGGCTGTTGTCTGTAGGACCCCTGCCTCATTTGTGAGTATTGCAGAAGGTGGAAGGTGTGAAGTGAATGAGGCAGGACATTGCAGGAGGTGAAAAGATAGTTTCATGATTAAGGAAGTTGAATGCTGCCCTGGAGAACTGGATTCTACCCCTGCCTCTGCCATAGAGTGCCTATGTGATGCTGGGCAAGTTTCTTAAAACAAAATGTTCACAGCTGGCAACTAATTGTGTGTTCTTCTGGCTGCCTTCTTTGAGACACCAGAGATCTGATTGGCAGATACGCTGAGTGCTCGTGTCTGCATGTGAAGTCAACTAGAGCTGTGCTTTGAACATGTACCGTACTATTAAATTGCTACATATTCTGGAACATCAGGTCTTAGGTTATCTCAAATTGGGCACCCAAAATTAGTGGAGGGTTTGACAATTTTAGCCTTACTCGCTCCCTGCCCAGTTTCCCCACTGTAAAATGGGGCTAATAACACTATCTCTTCTCACAGGGGTGTGGTGCAGAAAAATTCACTGTCTTCGTGAAGCACTAAGGTACTACGATGAGAGCACCAACAAAATGCCTAGGAGCAAATTAATAATTTTGCATTCAGAGCAGCCTTCGGATGGTATGCAGTCAATTAGCCCTGGACCTCACACTGAATGAGGAGAGAAAAAGAAATAAAAAATGACCTATTCACTGAATGTGGCAAGGGTCTTATGAAAAACCATTGTGATCATGTAATTAATGACTGTATCACCATGCACATGTCCAAGGGGAGAGAATTAGGGTTGGACAGACAATCTTAATTCGGGCGTTTCCTAACTTTTAGAGCTTGACTTTGAAACCTCAATAATGTTATTTTAATGTAGTTTTGCTAATGTAATTTTATATAGCCTCAAAAATAAAATGGCTCTGGCTGGCAGTCACAGGGGCAGGACTGGGCAGTAGATAAAGTGACATGATTATTATTGTTTTCTTATAGCGCTTAGCAAATCAAAATCCTTTCATCAGCTGCCTTTAAACACATTTTGGAGACAGCTCACTTGCACCGAACCAACATAATAGAAGAGACAGTTTCTAAGAATGCAAAAAGTGGCAGATTCAGATGTAGCAGCAGCTGCTGCACAGTGTGTCCTACATAGTGTTTACCACATTAAAGTATAAAGACAGGTGTGCAGCACACACTGATATTGTAGGTAATAGCCGGCAAGGCATAACTGGTTACCAACTTACCCCGAAAAGCCCTTCCCGGTGCAAGTCCTTCAACGGTAAGTATCTCTGTACTGTGGCTGAAAAAAAAATTGTATTTGTTATTGTTTGGATTTGCTCCCTGTCTGTATAAAAGACTCACCTGTTGCACCGATGCAGCCATTAACTGTCACAAAACCCCCAGGCACGCGTGGTAGATGTCTGTGGTTAGATTGTGGTTCCTTTGTGATTGCAGCAGAGCAAAATGGAGGATTTGAAAAAGTCAAGTGAATTCTAAACCTAGGAAACACTCAGCACAACAGTATCAACCAAACCCTGTGTTATTGAAGGAAAGGAGAACGGCTCATCATACACTGTAACCCCACTTGAAAAAATGGATCAATTATGTAACTTTCTTGGCTGGAGAGCACAGCTAGTTCAGTAGGTTATTGCGTGGTGTCTTTGGATGGCAAACACAGAGTGTATGGGCCTGACCCTGAAGTCCTTAGGCAAAATTCCAATTGAAACGAATGAGAGTTTTGCTTAAGTAAGGACTTGGGCCGTGTATTTGAAGGCAGGGTTGGGCCCTATATTTTAAGGTCCCATGAACCACTCCATTTGGCCTATGGAGCTGCAACCGTGAATAGTTAGGTGTGAATTTCTCCATAGAGATGATATGGAAGAGAATATTTTGAATGAAGCAATAAATGGTCTTTAATGTGGGGAGCATCTAGTGTTCAAGGACCCAGATCTTTGTTGTGTTGTGACAGAGAACTTTGTTCCTCAAAATATTTTTTGCAATTTCTTTGGGTTTCAAGTGACGGTTGTCAGAACTGCATGCAGTGGGTAATAGCCTCTTCTTGTGCCCCGCTCTTTAGCTAGGTGGAGTTTTGGGTGTGTACATTACTACGCAGCAAATTTTGTGAGAGCACGCACGTGCGCACGCGAGAGAGAGAGCACACTTAATTGTTAAAAACTCATTAAGTCACACTGTTAGTGGGGAGACCAACCGCAAATGACTTAATGTTACAAACTACTGTTAAAGTGTACACGTGCAATACAAAAGGAAGGACAATGTATCACAAAATGCTTTGTTCATTCAGGGCCTGATCTAAAATCCGCTGGCTCCCATTGGCATCAATGCGGCTGGGATCAAACCCAACGTTAGTTTAGTATAATAACTCTTCATGAGGCACTAGCTGAACATAAGGTAGCATAAGTATAATGAAAGCTTAGTAGTATAAGACCTCACATCAGCATCTATTGTTGAACATGGATGGGAGGTAGAAAGGGTTCACATGGGGATTAGGAAGCGTGTAGCGGAGTGAAATGTGACAGTGACGTTCTACTGAATGTTATTGCTAAAATAATTACAAGGGCCAGGTAAAGGGGGAGTGTGTGAAATCACAGATGGAGCCTATAATGCCTGTACTCCATCACCTCCAGTGGCTTCCAATTCCTCACCATAAAGGCTGCAAGAAGATGGAGTTCTTCAAATGGAAGACAAATAGTGAGACTCCTGCAGAAGGGAGATTGATTCTGAGCTTTCTTCTCTAGGTAACACTTTGTGAGGAGAAGTGCTGCAGATAGGAGAAACTAGACCGGATTGGGCCTGTCCTAAATGGTGCCAGATCAGACTTGGGAACCTACAATCTCTGCTCACATAAAAAGTTTTGTATCTACACCCTTAAAAAAGGAGAGAGGGCAGTTCTGCTGCCTTTGAAATCAATGGCAAAACTCCCATTGATTTCCCATGCCACTGATCGATGCTGTTCCTCTTTTTGTTTTATGATTCAAGGGCCCAATCCTGTGAGAGGCAGAAAAGCTCCAGGAGATGCGCAGCCCCTGGCAGGATCAGGCCCCAAGTGTTTTGATTTCTGAGTGATACTTGCAAACAATACTTTTCAAGGCATTTTGTAGATGCCACTACAGGTCAAGCTGGCATTCAGCAAAAATGGCCAGATCCTGGGAAGTGCTCAGTCACAACGTGCATCCGAGTCAATGGGAACTACAGGTGCTCAGCACCATCAGGATTTAGCCTAATGTTTATGTTAAAAAAAAAAGCCGTCCTGACAGGAAGTCTCCATGCACCTGACTGTGAGCCAGGAGCTGCTGCACTATGTGCAGCATCTGCTTGTTTATGGCATTAACAAGAAGCCGCTGAGCTGGTACTGCTGACCTCACCCTGAAACTACCAGCTGTGCTTGAGGAATGCAGGCAGCCCAGGTAGCAATGATGGGAAAATACCCTGCCTGGTTAGTGGTGATTCATCGGAGTAGTTAGCGAGTCTTCTTGGAGGAAACTCTGAGAAACTGTGTAGGATTTTAAACACTATCAGGAGGTTCTCATTTGACTAAAGCTGTGTCTGCACTGCAGCCTATGTTGGCATAGCTTATGTCACTCAGGGGTGTGAATAAACCACCCGCCTGAGTGACATACATTACCCTGACATTTGTGTGCACAGCGCTATGTTGGCGGGAGAGCTCTCGCCCGTCGGCATAGAGCGTCTTCAACAGACAGGCTGCACCGGTATAGCTGCTCCTCTGCAGTGCTCTACGTGTAGACACGGCCTAGGAGCTGGCTTGTAGAAGGCAGTCTCTTCTCAAACCCTGCTGTAATAATGCAGTGGGACTGCTCTGCAGTTTGCCTATGAACCGCTCTCCAGCTCAGCCTCAGGTGTTGAGGGCCTGTGACGTACTGTGCACCACCTGCATTGCATTACCTTTACCTTCCTTCAACTTCAGCGCTTCCCAGGGTCAGACCCATCCGTTAACAGAACCTTTAGCAGTGTAGGTTAGAGAGACCGGTGCCTCAGAGGGTTTCTCTGCCATCCTGCCAGCACAGAGACGCTGGCTGCGCTTCCAATGAAGCGTGTCGATAAAGATTTAGGCCAAGCTTTTCAAAGTGACTAGGAATTTTTTGGATGTCTGACTTGAAATGCCTTAAAAGAGCTTAATTTTCAGAGGGTGGATTCTCTGCGCTTTCTAATAATCACGGCCCTTTACGGTGTCTCAGGTTGGGCACCCAAAATCACTGAGCTCTTTAGAAAATCTTCACCTTAATTTGGATGTAAAAGCAGGACTGTTTATGTTAACTAAATACTAACGTATTTAAATATTGCTAGTCACCATGCTAAAAGATACCTATTGCAGAGCTTCGACACGGCAATCCCTCAGCAATGGCCCCTATTTCAATATCTTCGATAACACCTGCAACTAGCTGCAACTCTTCTGAGTCAATAAAAAAAGTATTGCAAAGTATTAGGGCCTGATCCCAAACACAGCATGGGTGCAGGGCTTACTAGTGCATGCATTTCCAATGGGCTAACTCATGGTAGGAAGCGGGAAAGGTGGCAATCAGTGGTTTTCAGGATCAGGCCCTTAGATTGTAAAGTCCCAGGGACTTTTCTTTTAAGCTTTGGCTGTAAAGTAACGTATTGTGGTGTTTAGAAAGAAGAAGAAATACAATGCCAGTTAATTATGTCAAACATTTATTGGGCTTTTAACGATAGTGTGATGAGATATTCAGCCTCAGTAAATATGCTCTTTGGCAAATTGGCATTTATTTAACACAGAACTGGTGCTCACATACTGTGGTGATCAGCACTGTGGGAATCCCTGAGCTAGTGAGATGATGGCTAGGTCTATCCAATACACTCAGAAGAAAATGAAATATCTTACGTAGGTTTTTCCCTACCCACCAATACAAGTATGAGTCTTTCCTTTCCACCCACAATGTGGAAATGAGGTTTACTGGCTCCCTTTCTGTTTGACTAAATGCAGGTTAAAACATCGGTGGCTACTGCCTGCATTGGAGAAGAACTACCCTAGGCACAGCTCTGGGGATTACTTCCTGAAAAACAACCACCCGCCCACTACGTGTAAGAAGTAAGAATGGAAGCTCTTGTGCTTACTTCATTGAGGAGGCGGTTGGTGGTGATGGTGTGTGGAGGAGAGAACCGCCAAGTTCTAATAGGCCAGAAGAGTATTGCTAACAGGTTTGGAGCGTAGAATCCACTGGCACATGTGAAACCAGAGACCATTTCCGGAGGGAGGCAGTGTAGCTTAGTAAACAGGGGGGCACTAAACTAGCAGGAAGGAAACATGGGTTCTATTTTGGGCTCTGTTATTAACCTGCAGTGTGACCTGCCCTCTGTGTCTGTCTTGTCTACTAGACTGGAAGCTCTTCAGGGCAGGGGCTCTGTCTTAAGCCTGGTCTACACAGTTTTTATTCCGCTTTACATTTTTCATTTAAGGATGTGATTTGTGAAAGAGAGAGTACAATACCCTGCATTGCCAGGAGTACTCTGTACCGGTATAAGCACCTTCATGATGCCAATATTATTGCATCCACGCTAAGGGGTTGGACCACTTTAACTAGACCAGTTTGGACCTTATCTAATTAAAATGGCAGAAAACTGTTTTTAGACAAGCTCTTGCTATATTTTTATAGTGTCAAATAGCAGGGACCCCAATCTCAGCTGGGGACACTTGATGCTACAATAATACCAATAGCAATTTATTCTCCAAGCAACATCAGGTGAAAGATGGCCCTAGGCCTAGATTGGTAAAGACGTTTTATAACAGCACTCTTGGTCATGAAGTACACAGAACTCAGCAAATAATTGTTGTTGTTGTTTTTAGTTCGGCAGCTGAAATGAAAACCTTGAAAAAAATGACATTTCATTTTGGGTTGAACTTTTTGTTTGACCTGCAATTTTTTTCATTTTGTTTCATGTTTCAGTTTTTTTTAACCCTCGTTTTTTTCTTTTTCAAATAAATCTACCTACATTTCTAAATGAAATCTTTCCGAACAAAAAAACTCAAAACATTTCATTTTGAAAATATCAAAATGAAACCTTTGGACTTTAAAAAACAACATTTTTTTCCCTGTTGAAACTGTTTGCCAAATTTGATCCACATTCGTGAATAGTTTTGGTTGGTCTGAAGCTGCATTTTTCAGTCAATAAAATATTCATCCATAAAATTTTGCCGAGCTCTATTAATATATTGAGAACCACTCAACCTCCTAGATAAGTGAATTACCGATTCTGTCAAAAGGCTGTTCTGAAAGTGACCTGCACATTCAATAAAATTCTGATCAATTGGCTTTAAGAGAAAAAAAGAATCTAAAATCCGCTCAAACGCTATTTTATTAGGTGGAATTGAATGTATAGAGTGCCATGAAGCTCTTCAGAAGAATTTTTCAGTACATTGTACAAAAACACTATTTACACAATATTGTACATGACAATACATACAGCAAACCAGCGGTTATTCCTGTAAGGTGCTGAGCAGCCTCAAAGCCCGATGACTTTAGAAGGAATTGAAGGCATGCAGCAGGAGGCAGTTGGCACTTTGCGGGACCTGACCCTACAATTTGTAAGCTGTAGTAAGTGAGAGAATACTAAATATAGCTGTGGTAAATCCCAGAGAACAAATATCTACTCTGCATTTCAAGTCTCAGATTGTTTTCCATAACATTCCTCCTGGCTCATGTGTTCCAGGTGTTGATCTCGTGTGGCATTTACAGTAGCCATCTGATGTGCAACATGGAAGAATCCTCCAGGTATTCATCTAAGAACCCTAAAGTACCGGGACATACAAAGATGTTAATCCTCTTGGCAAAGAGTACATGCGGCAAAGCACAAAAGGTCCAGATCCTCCAGGTATTTGGGTGCCTGACTCTCATTGGTTCTAGTGGGATTTACATGCCTAAATACTTTGAGGGTCTGGGCCAAAGTCCAGGAACAAAATAGAAAATACTGCCCTTTTCAGACTATGCATTACTAGAGTCCTAGTAATAATGAACAAAAAACAGCCTGGCAAAGGGGAAACTGAGAACAATGAACAATCAAACATGATGGTGCTAAGCTAGCAAGTCATTTGTGACCCAGAACAACAGTTAACAATGGTATGTGCTGATCCTACATCAACAAGGGCTGGACAAGCAAAGCTACCTGAGTAAGCCTTTCTATGGCTTGGTTGCTCTGTAGCACAGAGTCTACATCCCACTTGCCGTACTGACATGAGCAATCCCACTGAAGACAATGTCCTGAGGGCCCTGTATGGAACTGGGTGGTTTTCTCCCTGAGTCTCAAGGTGGAGCACAAGATGGCTGCTTTCCCAAGCAGGCTCTCTGGGGGCTGCCCAGTACTGGTTGCTGCCTCCCAATCCATAAGTGTCATCGTGGGCATGGAGCAGAATGTACTCAGCCCTCCCCACCCAATAACAGAGGGGACACACTCCTAAGCTGCAAGGTCCGAGGAGCACGTTCTGGGGCACTACCAGCTCCTGAGCTAAGTCTAGCAGTCACTGGAGTGGGAGCTGGTGTTCCTTCTGTCGCTGCCCTACTGGAATGGCATGCGTACCCTGTCCACCCAGCAGACTCCTATGGACTGGGGGGCAGCAAGAATTGGATGAAGGGAGGCAGCCACCTGGAATGCAGTCCTGATGACTGGGGCAGGGGGCCATTTGAGCCAAGCAGGCGAGGGGACAGGCTAGCAGGGCAGGGCAGAGAAGGTGCACAGGCCTCTGGAGCTCAATGGGGCTAGATGTGGCTCCAGATGTGGAGCTGGAGTGAGAGTCCTACTTTCAGGAGGAGGAAGTTCATGGATTTTTTTCTGCTTTGTGAACAACCTCTGTTAAGGTTCACCAAGGGCCCATGGGAACATTTTCACATGGCTCTGCTATCATGGAAAGACTGTCACCATGGTTCATCATTCTAGCCCACCCCCCTGCCACTCTGTTATCCCAGGCTTATCAAGGGTAGCGTTAAATGGCCAGATTTCTGGGGCTTCCTTTCCCCCCTCCCTTAGGAGACCATTCCTCAGTTTAACAGATCTCCCAGGCAGGAGGCATCTTTGGACATACAGCCCAGCTCTTCCTTTTTGACTTTCATTCAGTGGCTGACAGTCATGCCTCCTTCGCAGTCAGTAATCCCTTGCTGGTTGAGAAGGGGAGCAGCTGTAGATTAACATCATTTTTGGGTGGATAAACCGTGCTGAGTTTTGCCCACATGCCACTCCTCACTTCCTGTCACGTACCGGGGAAGAAACCACATCCAGAGCAGCTCTCAGAATATCCAGCTGCTTGGGCAGGATTTAAAATGTGGCCAAGGCATAGAGAGACTCCGACTAAGTTTGTACAGGCTGGATCTTGTTTGCCAGTGGCACAACTTGGGAGCTGGTCTGTTGCCATGTGACGTGTCCTACGTCTCTATGGACCTTTTAGTGCTATCTGCAGATGGGCCTGAGTCGAAAGTTCTGATTCAGATCGGAGCCCCTCCGAGCTTGGGAGTACTTGAGGATCTAGCCGTAATATTCTGTTCAGATGCCCGAAGCTGTGGCGAGTTCTGGCCTGAGAGTTTGCTTTCAGCCCATCTCTAGTGCTAACAGCTTAAGCTTTCGGCACATGAAACGGCCAACACTTGAGGAGAAAACAAAGAGAAAATGCCTTTTCTGGGCCTAGCAATAATGGGGTGAAAACTACCCCACCCTGCAGGACGCAGCCAGAGGGGAAAACATACAGACTGCTTCCCTTTCCTATGGGATGCCTTCATTATCAGAGTCGAAGGAGTTGCACAGACACACTCGATTCTGTGCGGTGCTGAGTGCTTCCTGTGAGGTGCTGAGAGTCCTCAATTCCCACTTACTTTAACAGGAGCTGAGGACACACAGCAGCATACAGGAGGTGCTCAGCACCTCGTGGGATTGTTCCCCCGCATTCATTTTCGTTAGCACTAGCTCACGCATGAGAAAAGCACAGCTGTGTTCTTTGCACTGCAGAACGCAACCAAGAGCACTTACTGTTTGTTGAAGTGAAGCCGCAGTCTCCTGTGGAGGCCTGAAAGGAGACAGGCAACAGCTCAGGTCAGGAGAACAGTTCCTTGGCTCCTAGCTCTCCCATCCCACAAGGGTCTCTCCTGAACTCCTGATATTCCCTGCTCCCACTCCCAGACATCTCTGCCTCTTCAAGATCCCCTCCCCTTTCCCCCACTGCAGCTGTCCTGCCAGGGATTCCCAGCCTGCAGCTGCTCCTTGAGGCCCTGTCTGAAGGGTGCGGATGCTCCTCTATGCTGAGATGAGGAGCAGAAATGTGTGAGGGCCGCCATCTTGGCTGATGCACCTGGTGTTGAACTAAACTTGAGCAGTTGAAGTGCCATAGCTGGGGGTTGTAAGAGACGCATATTCTCCGTGGATCAGCGGAGAGAGGGGGGCCTGTAACACATTCACCACTGGGATATGTGTGCACACAGCCCCAAGCTGCATGCATTTTTTTTGGGGGGGGGGTTGGTCCCTGTGGGATTTGGGGTGGATGATGGGTTTCCTGCGAGACCTGTCTCCCCCATCCTCTGCTTCCTTCCCAAATGGATCTTTGGACCCACAAGAGGCTCTCTGCAGGGTGCTGGGGCAGGGGAGAGGGCCCCCTTCTGAGCGAGAAAGGTGAGTTCCACGCATGGAGAAACCCCCCTCAGAGGCGTGAAGAGATCCGGGAGCAGCGCGACCCATTTGCTGTGCCCAGCACTTACGCTGAAAGCGACGGATGGCAACAACCAGAGTCAGCAGTAAAATAACAGCACATGCCACTAATGGGGCCCAGATGAAGCCGCTGCAGGAAGAACCTAGAAACCAAAAGAAACATACAGTGCGTATTACAGAAAACAGCAGCAGCTGGCAGACTGAGCCGGCTACACACAATACCTCTGACAGAAACTCTCCTGGGGCGTGGGAGGGGGCATTGTGTCTCCAGATCCACACACAGATCTGTCCCCTTTCACACAGAAGGGGGCTCAGCTTCCTCAGGGATACAGTCCTGTCCTTCCCCTCCACCCTCATGGGGCCCCTCCACTTCTCCATAGATCCGGGGTTGGGGGTGGGTGGGAAGGGACTGGGTGGGCTGTGCGGAGAAGTGGACAGACAAGGGTAGGGGTAGCCCTAAGCTGTATTCTCTTTTCCTTAGAGAATTCTCTGGGGTGGAGGATCCCCCTTTGAAGCAGGCCCCTAGGGCCTGGAGCAGTCCCAGGTATTGAGGCTCTGTCCGACACAGACATGAACATAACTGCTATTAGCATCAGTGGGAGTCATGTGCCTGTATCAAGGGGCGAAACCAGGTCCCTGTGTTTTTATCTACCTTGCATGTTTCAGTTAAGTGTTTCATGACTCTATGCCAGGGCCCAGAGAGTGCCCTCCACTTCAGTGGAGTCACCCCAGAGTTACATCAGGGCAGCTAAGAAAATGGAATATATTGAGGCAGCTTCATTCCTAGTGTGACTCCGCTGGTTTAAACCGAATTGCACTCAGGATCGATTTGGCCCACGCTACATTTTGCAAAGATGCCCAGCGAAAGGCAGTGCCCTACCTTTCATTTTAGCAGGAGTTATGCTGGAGGTTTTGCACCTCAAACGTTTCGTTGGGGGCGGCGTTTTCTCTGTAGGTTTTTCAGTGGAAGGCAAAGAGTCGACTGAAATGATGAAAATAGGATTAATGTGACATAGCACAGAAGACATTTAAACGACACATTAAGAGTAAGGAGGAAAAATCTTTGACAATCTTTAGGGCTAAAAGGATCCCCCCCCCCCCCAAATGAATGGAATTGTTGTAAAATCCCAAATGAACAGAACTGTTGCACTCTTGTATCTCTAAATAACTTTGTATAGAAAAGGTTGAGGCTTGGCAAGTGGTTAGGTCATAATATGGGACAAGGAGTTTTGACATTTAGGCCAAGATTTTCAAAAGTGACCCCTGATTTTGGGTGTCCAGATTGAGACACCTTAAAGGATCCTGATTTTCAAAATAATACTAATAATTTACTCTCTGAACAGCAAGGCCCTTTAATGTGTCTCATGGATTATTATTAGCATTTGTACCTTGGAGCCCCAGTCACGGACCAGGACCATGTTGTGTTAGGGGCTGTACAAACACAGAACAAAAAGATGGCTCCTGACACACAGAGCTTATAATGTCAGTCCAAAACAAGCATTGCCAGATGGATACAGACAGGTTGACTGAGGCGTACAAGGCAGCAGAGACAATACTGGTTGGCAGGCTCTGGTCACACAGCACACCAGCAGCCTAACCTTTGTCAAGTTTCTTGGAAGCCTCATGGCAAAAGAGTTTTAAGGAGGGTTTTGAAAGAGGCTAATGAGGTGGTTTTGTGGATGTTTTCAGGGAGCAAATCCCAAGCCTGCCAGGAAACACTGTGAAAACGTGAAAGTATTTGTTTGAAAATTTAACAAGCGGATGATAGAGGCTGGGCAATGCGGGCTGATCAGCGACAGGAGTCAACTTTTCAATATCGAATGAGAGATGATAGGTAGGGTGGGCATAAGGTGAGGTGAATCTTGATGTAGGGCATCCTAAATCACTAGTTGCTTTTGAAGATCTTGGCCTTTGAATGTATGTGTGTGTGTGGTTTTTTTATTTTTTTTTATTTTTTAAAACGGCCTCTAAATATTTAGGAAAATAACTAGTGTGGTTTGAGCATTGGCCTGCTAAACCCAGGGTTGAGAGTTCAATCCTTGAGGGGGCCATTTAGGGATTTGGGGATTTAGTTAGGGATTGGTACTGCTTTGAGCAGGGGGTTGGACTGGATGACCTCCTGAAGTCCCTTCCAACCCTGATATTCTATTCTATGATTCTAGTGTGAAGGGGCCTGATCCTGTTCCCATTCCGTTCAATGGGAGTTTTGTTGGGGGGGTTAAGAATTGGGCCCTTTCATGCTAGTTATTTTTTATAAACACCGTAATTACTAGTCATTAAGTTTCCGAAGAATTTCAATGACCTCAAATTCTGCTCAAAATACAAGCAATTATCCCATATCTGGTAGGTGAATTTGTAATTATACAGGACCCCAGATTTCAGTGAGTAAGGTACTACTCAGTGTTAGTAAAGAGAGCAAGATCTAGCCAGTAGCATTTAAAGAAATGCCCAGTATTACAATATATTGAATGAACAAGGGCAGTGATATCATGCTATACTGGTGGAAAAAGCATACTGGGAGCTATCTCCTGAGCTGTAACACTTCCTACCAGGAATAGTACTTATCACTGGACATAGCCCACATCTTGTAATAAGTGTTTACAGCATCTGGCCCTAAGATTGGGTTAACACATTTTCTGCTATATTTCCAAACCATATCTTGTATTTTACAGTATCACAGGTTATTATTTTCCACGATAGTTGAGAAAGTGTGTGTGGGAGGGAGGGGGGGGGAAAAGGGGGGGAGGGGGGGCTACCAGAAAGATATTTCTGCACAAAACCCTATATTGGGGCTCGATCCTGCAAAATTCGTTGATCTACCTTCAGCTCACATTGTCTTCAGTCTAATATGGACTGAATATTTTCCACGTCTGTCATAAGGTTTTGGCCTGATATCCATCATGGTAGTATTGACGTGCATATCACATCAAACCGATAGCAACAGCAACATCCCAAGGGGATTTCAAAACATCTCTGACTCTGGTCCCTTGTCAGCATATAGAAAGCTATGCTTGAAGTAGTTTTTTGCTGACTATAAAAGTGATTAAATAAGGCCTGTGGCTTATTATTGACTATATGAGTTATAATTTAACATATTTATGTTTATAAGAAGTCAGGCCAGAAAAACCTCTAATGACAAAAAACAACCAATCAGCCAAACAAAACCCCCCTTTATTATACAAATACAGATAAAATCTGATCATTCAAACACCAGTTAACCAAAAGTCTGGGCTATCCAAAGTTCATTTCTTTCCCTCTGGAACTGAAATTCATATAGAAACCACAATTTATTTTAATGACACGGACACGCCAAAAGTGTCAGATGTCCCATGAGACATCTGGATCATTGGGATTTACCTGTATAACTTCTTTCCTATTTTTGTTAAACTACTTAACAATAGCTTTCGTGGGTGAATACCCACTTCGTCAGACACATGCGTCTGACGCAGTGGGTATTCACCCACGAAAGCTTATGCTCCAATACATCTGTTAGTCTTAAAGGTGCCACAGGACTCTCTGTTGCTTTTTACAGATCCAGACTAACACGGCTACCCCTCTGATTCTCTACTTAACAATAGACATTAAAAAATGAAGTCGAAGAGTATTCTGTCACGGGTGCCAAAGGAAAAAAGAAAAAAACAAACAAACAGTGAAGCGTGATTTTGCTTACATATGATAGGGCAGGGGTCGGCAACCTTTCAGAAGTGGTGTGCCGAGTCTTCATTTATTCACTCTAATTTAAGGTTTTGCGTGCCAGTAATACATTTTAACGTTTTTAGAAGGTCTCTTTCTATAAGTCTATAATATATAACTAAACTATTGTTGTATGTCAAGTAAATAAGATTTTTAAAATGTTTAAGAAGCTTAATTTAAAATTAAATTAAAATGCAGAGCCCCCCGGACCAGTGGCCAGGACCCGGGCAGTGTGAGTGCCGCTGAAAATCAGCTCGTGTGCCGCCTTCGGCACGCGTGCCATAGGTTGCCTACCCCTGTGATAGGGGAACCCCTGTTTCTATAACTCAGTCTATTGGGGCTCAGCTTTAAATCTGAATGTTTTCATTCTGACTGGATGACAGCAGCAAGTTTTCAAAAGCACTGTCTTTGTGTAGGGCCCATTACTATAGCTGCTCAGGTAATTCTCCTCTGTCTTCAAGAGCTTTTCCTTCAAGTAAGCAAGGATAGAAAAGGGACACACTTAGCCAACGCAATGGCAGTAAATGCCAGTGTATTTATTTGCAACAAGCAAAGGACTGGGGATTCTTCAAGATGGAAGACTGTGAACATTTTAAAGCCAATGACCATAATTATACCCCTGCTAAACATACACTTTAGATTGAAGGTTTTTATCACTTTAGGATGTACATAGCTCCAAAGTGAAGCCACGAGGAAGGGTTTTAAGCACATGATCATGTACTGTGATCAAAGTGCAGTGCTTTTTCTACCCTTTGCTACACAGTGGAGAAGCTGTGGATTGAAGAGTATTGCTGAATGCCTGAGAATTTCAAAGAGGTTCTCTAAGGCCCTACAATAGGATCCTATAGCTCAGATCCTTAAGCCCACATAAAGTCCCACCGATTTCAATTTAGAGCTCACAAAAGGTTTTGGTCTGACAGCCCTGGGGACTGAAATTCTCTGTTTACGCACAGAACAGGCACAGGCAGCATTGTCAAACCAGCAGTCAGAGCCATGCGGGTGGACCCTGTGCTTCTGAGGAGTGCCACAGATTTCATCAGCAGGGCACCAGGGTCCTGCTGGATCAGATTGCAGGAATCAGCAGTGCAAGCTTCCCCACACAGATATACCAATGTGCCTTAGCTCTGACCTAGCGGGACCGGCTCTAGGAATTAGAAGGTAGTTCAGTCTCCATGGCCCCATCAGTCCTGAGCTGCTTTCCCCGCTGAGACTGCAAACCAAGTTGCCAGGGTGTGCCAGGTGTGANTCCATGGCCCCATCAGTCCTGAGCTGCTTTCCCCGCTGAGACTGCAAACCAAGTTGCCAGGCTGTGCCAGGTGTGATGGAGTAGGAACTGGATTGAGACCCATTTCACACGGGGTCCTAAGCAGTCCCTGGATGGTGAGAGCTGTCGGCCGTTATCAGCCTGTCATGACTTGCCAGGGGAGAACTGGATATGAAAGGCTCAGTATCCCATCACCAACCCTGTGAGATAGATGTCCAGCCCCCCATGATTTAATGGGGGTGTTAGGATATCGGTAAATGCTAGGTGAAAAACAGAATCAGTGCGTGAGAATGAGCTGTGAACTCAAGTGGGGAAATAATCCAAGTTAAGAGCAAAAACAGCACTGGAATTGGAGAAAGATAATAAATGTGAATCTTCCAGTCTAGTAGCGCTCCTTTACACAACAATGATCAGAGCACAGCAGTGCTGAGAAACGGACAGTGGTGAAAGGTTACAACTTATTAGCAGCCTTATAACACTGGAAGCAATTTCCCTACATTTCACAGAATCATAGGTTCTAAGGCCAGAAGGGACCTGTGATCATCTGTTCTGACCTCCTGCAGAACACAGGCCAGAGAACCTCCCTGAAATAATTCCTGTTTGAACTCGAGCAGATCTTTTAGAAAAACATCCAGTCTTGATTTAACAATTGCCCGTGATGGAGAATCCACCACAACCCTGGGTAAATTGTTCCAATGGTTAATCTCCCTCCCTTTTGAAATTTCACGCCTTACTTCCAATCTGAATTGGTCTAGCCTCGTATTCAAGCCAGCGGTTATTGCTATACCTTTTTCTGCCAGGTTTTCTGGCTAATATAGTCTCTAAGATCTCTTCAAGCACATTCCAGGGTCCAAACCTTTCATGCCTTGCTCAGGTGGATAGTCTCAACGAAAGCAATGAGAAAGGCAAGCAGGATTTAGGCACCGATTTGTGCCCAGTTACCTTTTCTATCAGGGTTATTTTTATTATTCTAACTTTTCTATTGTAGCAGCATCTCGGCCAAGCCCTGTGAGATTTTGGAGTGGATGTGCCAGTCTGAAACAGCACTTACCCACGCTAAGCTCCGTTCCATTGCCAAAGAGCAGCTCCGAGGAATGGGAGACAGCGCAGTAATATGTGCCGGCGTCCAAAGGCTGAAGCTTCCTGATCTTCAGAGTGTATAAGTTCCGAAAGCTTGCTTTACTCACATTAAACCTGTCTTTGTCGATGTTGTTGGTGATGGTGTGTTTCTGAAAAACATTTGAAAATAGTACATACTGGAAGCCTTGGATCTCCTTGCTCCTTCGGTACCAATAGATCCCTGATTGGGAAAGCTGGTCACTTCTCATTGCACAGGCCATTTCCATCGTACTGTTGTTCAGGGCTACAATACGTGGTGGAGTCTGAAATATAGGTGGGGGTTTCTGGCAACCTACAAGGAGAAAATAACATGTTTATGGTCCAGGTATTTATTTCTACACATATTAAATAAAGGATTTCTTCGTGAGCTTAGTAGTTTCTCTGTTCATGGAATTATGGGGGTCACACAAATTAGAGATATAACAGACCTATTAGGAAATCTAGCCCCTATTTCATGCCAGTGGTGGATTGTTCCCTATTAATTTTCTTGCCATCCCAACATTTTGTAACCAGTGCCTAGATACTACCATGGGTGGTGCTCTATAGCTACCCATATAGACAGGTAAAGAAGAGCACAGCTAGCTAGCTCTATTTCTAGCCCGTTGTCCAGTCCACTTTAAAAAATCCCAATCAATGGGGCTTCCACATCTTGCTTAGGGAAATTATTTTTTTTTGCCTTTCCTTCTCTTCGGCGCTTTGCCATTCTTTGGGCATGTTTCAATTTCTTTTGCCAGTTCTTTTCAAGCTTGTTAGCTTGTTTGTTGGATTTTCTCTGCCTGCAAAGGCAGCAAAGAGGCTGAAGATGACTCCAGATAAGGTATCAAAACATGAACTACAGCTCACTCAAGCGATAAATGCAGCAAGAAACACACATAAAAATAGACAATATACTGAAGTCAATGGGAGCTGAAGGCACTTGGCTCCCCAGAGGATCCAATCCCCTATGGGTTTTATGCATTAATATACATTTATTCATACTGACAATTCTACCATGGGCCAGCTCCTCAGCTGGTGTTAAAACAGCGTAGCTCTACTGACATTAGTGGAGCTCTGCCAATTTATACCAGTTGATGATTTCTCCAGACTGCTTCTGTTATTTAATCATGGATGAATACAACCAGAGACTTGGTGGTTGAGATGGGCAGTTATTTTGCTTATTCTCTCACCCATTGCATTTGATAGACTGTGTGGATTCGGAGTTTTGCAAGCACCTGGAGCTTGGATAGTCACAGAATTAAAATAAAAATAGATAATAAATAAGGGCCAGATGTTGAGCTCCTCACTCACATTGAGTAGCACCGTACTCTGTGAATGGTCTCTTAGAGGCAGATTCAGTAATACCCTTATGTACATGGAGTTATACCTTACGCTCAATGACTCCCACTGAGCTCAATGGAACTATTTAGGACTAGGGTGCTACTTAGTGGGACTATTGGTTTGCAGTCTTGCCCAGTGACTTCAATGGGAATATTTGTGGAGAAAGGTGCTACCCTCCTTGAGTAAAAGTATCCTACTCTGGCCTTTTTACTTACTGTTCTTAGAATTTATTTTTGAGAGACAAGCAAATGATTCCATGTCATGAATCTTCATAGCTGGAAACATGAGCAACAGCGGGATAGGATACTGAACAATAATATTAACACAACGTTGCCAACTCTCATGATTTTATTGTGAGTCTCATGATATTTAGTTTCAGAGTGGCAGCCGTGTTAGTCTGTATCAGCAAAAACAATGGGGAGACCTTGTGGTACCTTAGAGACTAACACATTTATTTGGGCATAAGCTTTTGTGGGCAACCCCCATCCTTTCATGTAGTTATACCTGCTCCTGTATTTTTCACTTCATGCATCTGATGAAGTGGGTTCTAGCCCACGAAAGCTTATGTCCAAATAAATTTGTTAGTCTCTAAGGTGCCACAAGGCCTCCTCGGTTTTTTTGATGATATTTTGTGTTTTTCTTAAAGCCCCAGTGCCTGGAGCCAAGAGATCATGTGAGAATCTCAGCTTTCATTACAAAAGTAACGTTTTTAGCCTTTATGATTGCTGAGGAAAGCTGGAAAATGTCACTCCACAGACTCAAAAACAAGCAGGACAATAAAAAGGAAGACAATTTCATTTTCTCATTAGTGAGCTTTATATCTACTTTGCGATTTGCAGGGCTTGACTCATGGTTTTTGAATGCTTAGGGTTGGCAATACTGAACTCAGCCTTTGGAAAATATTACCTCAGTTACAATTTTCTGCCTTGGTGTGCAGGTGTGTGTGTGTACAGGCTTCGGCGAGAATCATAGAGGGGACTCAGTTTTTCAGCAAACAAAACAACAAACTCTGGATATGATGCAACAGAGTAAAAACAACACTGAACAACCAAGAGCCACTTATTTCCTGTGCATGTTTTAAGGGCCTGCCCTTGGTAGTCTTGTCTCATATTTCTTGCCCCTTTACTTTAAAGTGCTCATGTTCCTTTAAAATCCTGGGCTCCTTTACAGTAACTTTTGGTAATAATAATGCTTAGACCCCTATCCCGCACACTAATCCACATATGTGCGCCTAAATGGCGCCCGACGGATCACAGTGGGTCTCCAGGTGGAACCTCATTAGCGTGGGGCTCCATGCGGATGAAGCGGGCTGCCTGCTTGGATCAGCTTTCAGGATCAGTGTCTTGACTTTGATACAGGACTTCTGACCTTCCTAATGCTTTACAAATATTGGGAGCCAGACAGTTTTAAAATTGGTATAAGTGGCTACAAGTCCATTGACATTAAACCAGCTCCGTATTTGATGTGCTGTATTGAGGAATTTGACCTCAGTAAAGACTGCTGGTAGTTAACATTTTAATTTTCGATTCTCTGTCGTCTGGGTCTCTTAAGCCAGCATTGGCTTAGCAATATGCTTGCCTGATCTATGAATGCATCTGGAAGGAGCACCAAAACTATCCTTATGACAAACAAAAAGTCAAAGCTGGTTGTCCTTAGTCAAGCAAAATTTCCATTGGGTCACTGGGCTTTTACCTGAGAAAGGCTTGCTGAGTATGGGCAATATTTACTAGCAGAGGAAATGTTTCTTGCCTTCCTCATGTTAATAGTCTCATCGATGTCAATACACTGAGGAAGGCAAGCAGGATTTAGCCTATATTAAAGATGTGGCCTGTGACTTTGTAGTATGGTTCCCGTTCTCGCTCTCAAAAATCTCTGACACTGATGAAATAAAACTGAAGGGAAGGGACCCAGACAGCTGTGCTGTAAATATAATGTGATGGTGAACAGTATATTATATTTTCATGTATTGAAGCCCAACCTTGCAAACCCTTATTCTGGCAGATACTTCCTTGTGCCTGCAAAGTCTATGGGACCACTTGCATAAAGGTTTTCAGGATCTGTCCCATAGAGAGCTTGCTGGGTGACCTTCTCGTTCATAGATTCCAAGGCCATAAAGGACCATTGTGATCATCTAGTTCAGCAATTCTCAAGCTGTGGGGTCGCCTGGGCTGGCATTAGACTTGCTGGGGCCCAGGGCCGAAGCCAAAGCCCGAGCCCCACTGCCCAGGGCCAAAGCCAAAGCCAGAGGGCTTCAGCCCTGGGTGGCAGGGCTCAGGTTACAGGCCCCCTGCCTGGGGCTGAAACCCTGGGGCTTCGGCTTCCATGCCCGGCGCGGCTCAGGCTTTGACTTTGCTGCCCGCCCCCCCCGGGGGCAGCGGGGCTCAAGCAGTAATTTTTGGGGTCGTGCAGTAATTTTTGTTCTCAGAAGNAATTTTTCAGAAGCGCTTAGCATTAACCTATCTCTGCTCCCATTGAAGTCAATGGTAAAACTCACATTGACTTGAATGGGAGCGGAGTTAGAACAATGCTGAGTGGATTTGAAAATCCCCTCTGGAGTAGATTATAATGGCGCACTTCTCTTTATAAATATTCATTTGCAGTCAAAGTCCATAATAAAAAACAGTCCATTTTCCTCCCCCACATTAGAAGTATTTAGCAGTTTCTAATGATGCGCATGTGACCAGATTCCATTCGTAACTTGTTTCTGTCATCTCATAATGTATTAATTATTCCTTTAATTGACTCCCCACATTCTGTCCTGATTTACATCTATTGTGACCTCATTGTAATCAGTGGGATCGCAGAAGCTGTAGAATAAAGTCAGGGGAGAATTTTGCCCTGTCTCTGTTCCTGGAAAGAATAAATAAAATGGTTTGTGGTGCCTGATCTGAAAAAACACGGGTGACATAATTTGCAATCTTATGGTGTACTCGACATCTATATCCTTATAATAAACTAACAATAAAGCATTTTATGCAGTATATAATGTACCTATAAATAATACTATAATATAAAGGTATATATAATATACCATCCTACTACATATATATCATTGGTATTTCTATAGCTCCCAACACCTTGGTATCTAAATGCTGATAAAATGTATGCTATACTGTAGCTGTGATAGCCTAGGACTATAATATAGCGTATATTTAATCAACACATCCTATAACATATCTATGCTAAAACATGGCATCCTATATCAATATTTTCTGTGATTCTAGGGGGAAAATCCAACAGTTACACTGGTGTAAATCTAATCTATCTTTGTACTTATATAGCCTGCCATGACCATATTATCTCAACACCTGAAGCTATATGCTGATTTAACTGATTACAGAATTTAACCTGATGATTCTTGAATATATTATATTCTAAACCAATAACATCCTATAATATGGCAATCCTAATAGCTCTGAAATAAAATAATCCCAAATTATGTCTAGAACATTGGTCTATAATATTACACAGTAGATATGTAATATTGTACATACATATGTAACATAAAATATATTAAATCTATAACCTATTATTATTTATCTACATTATAAACATCCCATTCTGTAGCTGTGATATAACATGATGGAGGGGAGGAGGTTACAAAGTTACTACAGCACTTTGCATCCTCCCAGTCTCCTGCACTTCGAGTTCAGCTCTAGTTAACACTATACCAAGGCCTCGCCGTGTTCCTCTGTTACCTGTGATGTGTAGAGAGAGGTAGAGAAAGAGCCACGGCCACTCCATCTTGGACCTGAGGGCACCTGAGAGCTTGTGAGTTTCAGCCTGGAACAAGAGGGCTTCTGAGTCTGCTGAAGCAGGGGGAGTGGTGGGGGCGGGCTGTGTGACAGAGCCCACAGCCTGTGTTTGAGCTGCTTCTCATTAGCCCCACAGCAAGGCAGCAGGGAGGAGATGATAAGGGACACGTGGTTAATTGAGTTATTTGTTTGCTCCTTTAAGACGTGTAAGTTGTTTATAACCTGCCTGGGAGTGGGAAACAGACCCATCTGACCCATCCTGTGTTCAGACAAAGACCTGGACAGTGGATGTCTGTGCAGCATGGGAACATGAAGTTTAATGCTATTTCCACATAGATTTGCATATATGGCACTTTCTTTGGCATGCAAAGTGTCTCACCCATCAGCCCCCTCTCCCCCCACTTACGTGCTCCAGCTTCTAGCACTACAACCTATTGGCAGCAGGGTCTCTTGCTGTAGTAGGGAGTTCTGTAGCAACGCACTGACATCAATGGCATTCCACGGGTATAAATGAGATCAGAATCAAACTGTGCATTACAGCATCAGGGAGCTAGAGATATCCTTCTTGCACTCTGGCCCCTGCTCCATCTCCAGCACTGGGCTTGCCCACTTCCTCTTTCACACCCCAAACCTTCTGATACTTGTGAGAAAATAATTGGTCACAGGTTTTAATCGGAAGCGGGCGGATGATTAATCATAGAATATCAGGGTTGGAAGGGACCTCAGGAGGTCATCTAGTCCAANAACTGCCAGATGGATGGCAGAAGAGTTAGAATAAAGGAGGGGTCCAGATGGAAAGATGGTGAGCCTCTCTCCAGGCCTTGCACAGAGCTTGCCTGACAATCAAGGACCAAACTATGCCTCCAGAAAGTCCCACAGAATCCTACCAAGCTGTTGGTCACAGACAGTGCTTAATTTGTGCCGGGGCTTGTCAGGGCTGAGCTCTGGCACCTCTAGGCTTGGCAGTTCATAGCCCTGGCACCTCTGGGCTTGGCAGTTCATAGCCCTGGCACCTCTGGGCTTGGCAGTTCATAGCCCTGGCACCTCTGGGCTTGCCGTGTCAGTTATGATAGTAGAAAAATTGCTTGAGCCCTGCCACCTCTTTCATTACAAATTAAGCACTGGTCATGGATATTTTTCCCTTAACAGCTTGTTTTCCTAAAGCACTGTGGGCCCAATTCAAAGCCCATTGGAGTCAGGGAGAGACTTGTCAACTTCAGCAGGCTTTGGATTGGGCTTTGGATGAATAGGCTGTTCATTCTTTTAACCTCGTGCTCACAACAGAACGGGTCAGAAAATGTTTTGTGAAAATTTTCCCATTTTCTCAATTTTTTTCATTAAAAAAATGTCCAAGTTTTTGAAGTAAAAAACCAAAAACTGAGATGTTTTGTTTTTTCAATTATGGTTCCCTCCTGCCCCTTTTCTCCTTTTTTTTTTTCTTTTCTTTTTCTGTTTTGCCACTGAAAAGAAAACAATAAATGAAAAAACAGCTTGGGGTTTTCAGTGTCAAAAGATGTTGGATTTTCAGGCCTGTATGATTCACAAGGAGAATCTACCTACTCAAGCTTTGGTATGAGGTAAAAAGAGCCTTTTAATTTTCTACAATGGGTATTTTTTCTGGACCTGCATAATGCTGAAAGTGAAGCTTACTCTCCATTATCCAGATACCAGAGGCATTAAAAGAATTACAGGAAGTTTTGACAACAAGAGCAAGAAACCTCAAACACATTTAGTGGCTGACAAACCCACAAAAGTAAGGAAATTCTGCTAAAGCTCACCTCACTGTGTCTGGGTGTTGCTGTGTTAGACATGCCACTACATGGCTTAGGTGCTGTAATATCAAAGCATAAGAGATGCTCTGAAATTTTGGCTTTGCTAGGTTTGTATCATTCAGTATTTGTGCTTTTAATAATGAAATGTCTGCAGATGAATTCACTGTTTTACATGGGGGTTGGCGAGAGAGTTCAACAGTAACCATCAAACTTCTGTATCTTCACACGTTTACCAAAAAATAAAAAACTAGTCATAATAATTTTATTTGTACAACTCCCATCCCTATCCCTTCTACTGGGGGCAGAGAAAGCTCCTTTTTAGAGCTGGCAGAAAAATGGAGAAATTATTTTACAAAAAATTTCAAAGCTGTTTCTATTTTCTGGGTTCAAAACATACTTCACGTTCATAGATTCACCCAATACTTCCTTTTCCATGAAATTTTAATATTTTTTTGTTGAAATATTTTTGAAAATAAAACTGGATTTTTGATAAATAAAAAGTACTGAAACAATTGTGTTAAATATTTTCTTAAATTTTTTGATACAAATGGAAATTGGAAAATTTTGATAAAAAGAATAATGGAAAGTTTCTATAATGTTGCCATTTTTTTTGAGGAAGAAACGTAGTGTGAAAAAATTCAACCAGCTATACTGCAACGAGTTTGACAGTCCTCCACACTAATCTGAAA